>JAGKTI010023327.1:0-14855 GCA_018397915.1 Birgus latro
GTAGCGTGTATGTAGTTTGGTGTTGACAGTTAGAGAAACTTGTATAGGAGAGCATGCTGGTCTACTCTCTGTGTAACTGAGACACTGAAAAAGTTCAGCAAAGGAGGATGGTCAGGAACAAGTTCTGAGAGCTCATGAACGGGTGCTCCAGCTCTCCCTGTCATCAGCTTTCCATCCTCTCTGGGAGTACTGCCCTGCTCGACTGGTGCTACAGTCTCCTCACCCTAACTGCATAAATCATATTTCATCAGGTAAAATCTTTTAATGCTGTGATTATAAACTTCTGATTTGTCGATTTTTATTTTCCCTTAGACATGATTTCACGAACAAGAAGTAGTGCAAATTGTGAAATAGTTCCAGCTGATAGCATCTGTTTTCGAGGTAGGTCCATTCTCTTTTAATCTAATGATGGCTGAATAAGTGTATTTTTCGCCAAAAGCACTGAATATGAAACTTCCTTAAATGTTCTCATACTTGACTGTAAAACACATTATATTATATTCAGAACCAAGAAGACACTTGTGAGTGTGAAAAACTCACATTTTTGAAGGATAACAATAAGTCGATTGACTCGTAAAGTTAGCTGGTACCTTTGGTTTTTAAGAACAAATAGCCTGAAACATTGTGACGATCACAGAATCAATTTAAAAATTTCTATTTTTTTTCTCCATCAGTAGTTTAAAATTTCGTCCAACCTAGTAGCTTAAAAAAAAAATCACAATATAAAGGTTTGTGTTACACCAAAAAACACATTTCCTTAGGAAAAATTTCTCACTACTGTGACTCCTCTTGAGACGGAATTCCCGATTATTAACTTGTTATTTGTCGTTTTTTTCCCCCTTAGACGTCATTTGACGGACAAGAAGTAGTGCAAATTGTGAAATAGCTCCGACTGATAGCATCCATTTTGCAGGTAGGTCCATTCTCTTTTAATCTAATGAAGGCTGAATAGGCATATTTCTCGGCGAAAACGCTGAATATGCAACTTGATCAAATGTACTCAAAGTTGTTTCTAAAACACACTATACTGTATTCAGAACGAAGAAGACACTTGTGAGGGTGAAAATGTCGCATTTATGAAAGATAAGAAGTCGATTGACACGTAAAGAGAGCTGATACGTTAGGTTATCAAGAACAAATACCTTCAAACATTCAGGATCACCGAATCAATTTAAAAACCTCAATTTTCTTTTTTTTTTTTTTTCTCCAGAAGCAGTTTAAAATTACGTCGTGCCTTGCGGCCGTAAAAAAAAAAAAAAACAATAACAAGGTTTCTGTTACTAAATAAACCACATTTCCTTAAGTAAAATCTTTCAATTTTGTGATTCCTATTGAGACGGAATTCTGGATTATTAACTTGTTATTTGTCGATTTTTCTTCCACATAGACGTGATTTCACGGACAAGAAGTAGTGTAAATTGTGAAATAGTTCCGACTGATATCATTCGTTTTAGAGGTAGGTCCATTCTCTTTAATATAATGATGGATGAATAAGCTTATTTCTCGGCGAAAACGGTGAATATTCAAATTCCTCAAGTGTTCTCAAAGATGATTGTAAAACACATTATATTACATTTAGAAGTATGAAGACACGTGAGGGTGAAAATGTCACATTTATGAAGGATAACAAGAAGTCGACTGACACGTAAAGAGAGCTGCCACCTTAGGTTTTAAAGAACAAATAGCTTGAAACATTTTGAGGATCACCGAGACAATTAAAAAAAAAAATCTCCAGAAGCAGTTTAAAATTACGTCGAGGCTCGTGGCGGTAAAAAAAAAATATATATATCAAGGTTTCTGTTACTCCATAAACCACACATCCTCACGTAAAATCTTTCAATACTGTGATTCTTCCTGAGTAGGAATTATGGATTATAAACTTCTGATTTGTCGATTTTTCTTTTCCCTTATCCCTGACGTCAAGGACAAGAAGTAATGCAAATTTTGAAACAGTTCCGGCTGATAGCATCTGTTTTGGAGGTAGGTCCATTCTCTTTTGATCTAATGATGGCTGAATAAGCGTATTTCTCGACGAAAACGCTGAATGTGGAACTTCCTCAAATTTCCTCAAAGTTGATTGTAAAACACATTATATTATATTCAGAACTAGGAAGACACTTGTGATTGTGAGAAAGTCTCATTTATGAAGGATAACAAGAAGTCGACTGACACGTAAAGAGAGCTGGTACCTTTGGTTTTTAAGAACAAATAGCTTGAAACATTGTGAAGATCACCGAATCAATTCGAAAACTTCATTTTTTTTTTCTCCAGCAGTTGTTTAAAATTAAGTCCAGCCTCGTGGCTTCAAAAAAATAAAAAATAAATAAAATTCACAATATCAAGGTTTGTGTTACACCAAAAACCTCATTTCCTTAGGTAAAATCTCTCACTACTGAGATTCCTTTTGAGACGGAATTCTGGATTATTAACTTATTTGTCGATTTTTTCCCCCTTACACGTGATTTCACGGACAAGAAGTAGTGCAAATTGTGAAATAGTTCCGGGTGATAGCATCGTTTTTGGGGGTATGTCCATTCTCTTTTAATCTAATGATTGCTGAATAAGCGTATTTCTCGGCGAAAGCGCTGAATATGCAACTTCCTCAAATTTTCTACAAAGTTGATTGTAAAACACATTATATTTTACTCAGAACTAAAAAGACACTTGTGATTGTGAAAATGTCACATTTATGAAGGATAACAAGAAGTCGACTGGCACATAAAGAGTGCTGGCAAATAGGTTTTTAAGAACAAATAGCTTGAAAAATTGAGAGGATAACCGAAACAATTAAAAAACTTCATTTTTTTTTTCTCCAGGAGAAGCAGATCAAAATTACGTAGAACCTCGTAGCGGTAAAAAAAAAAAAAGAAAAAGAAAAAAAAAGAACATTATCACAATATCAAGATTTCTGTTACTCCATAAACCACATTTCCTCAGGTACAATCTTTCAATTCTGTGATTCCTCTTGAGACGGAATTCTAGAATATTAACTTCTGATTTTTCGATTTTTCCCCCCTTTTCCGTGACTTGGAGGACAAGAAGTAGTGCAAAGTGTGAAATAGTTCTGGCTGATAGCATCTGTTTTGGAGGTACGTCCATTAGCTTTTAATCTAATGATGGCTGAATAAGCGTATTTCTCGGCGAAAACGCTGAACGTGCAACTTCCTCGAGTGTTCTCAAAGTTGATTGTAAAACACATTATATTATATCTGGAACTAAGAAGACATTTGTGAGGGTGAAAAAGTCACATTTATGAAGTATAACACGAAGTCGACTGACACGTAAAGAGAGCTGGTACCTTTGTTTTTTTAAGAATAAATATCTTGAAACATTTTGAGGATCACCGAATCAATTTAAAAACTTCAATTTTTTTCTCTCCAGCATTAGTTTAAAATTACGTAGAGCCTCGTGGCTGTAAAAAAAAAAAAAAAAAAATCACAATATCAAGGTTTGTGTTACACCAAAAACCAAATTTCCATAGGTAAAATCTCTCCTGTGACTCCTCTTGAGACGGAATTCTGTATTATTAACTTTTCTGCATATTTTTTTCCCCATAGACGTCATTTCACAGACAAAAAGTAGTGCAAATTGTGATATAGTTGCGGGTGATAGCATCCGTTTTGTAGGTATGTCCATTCTCTTTTAATCTAATGATGGCTGAATAAGCGTATTTCCGGCGAAAGCGGTGAATGATGCAGCTTCCTCAATTGTTCTCAAAGTTGACTGTAAAACACATTATATTATATTCAGAACTAAGAAGACAATGGTGAGGGTGAAAATGTTTCATTTATGAGGAATAACAAGAAGTTGACTGACACGTAAAGAGAGCTGGTACCTTTGATTTTCAAGAACAAATAGCTTGAAACATTGTGAGGATCACCGAGACAATTTAAAAACTTCAATTTTCTTTTTTTTTTCTCCAGAAGAAGCAGTTTAAAATTACGTCGAGCCTCGTGGCGGCAAAAAAAAAAAAAAAAGAACATTATCACAATTTCAAGGTTTTGTTACTCCATAAACCATATTTCCTCAGGTAAAATCTTTCAATACTGTGATTCCTCCTGAGACGGAATTCAGGATTATAAACTTCTCATTTATCGATTATTTTTTTCCCCTTAGACATTATTTCACGGACAAGAATTTGTGCAAATTGTGAAATAATTCCAGATGAAACCATTTGTTTTCGAGGTAGGTCCATTCTCTTTTAATCTAATGATTGCTGAATAAGTGTTTTTCTCGGCAAAAACACTGAATATGCAACTTCCTTAAATGTTCTCAAAGATGACTGTAAAACACATTATATTATATTCAGAACCAAGAAGACACTTTTGAGTGTGAAAAAGTCACATTTATGAAGGATAGCAAGAAGTCGATTGACACGTAAAGTGTGCTGGTACTTTTGGTTTTTAAGAACAAATAGCCTGAAACATTGTGACGATCACAGAATCAATTTCAAAATTTCAATTTTTTTTTCTCCAGCAGTAGTTTAAAATTTCGTCCTTCCTAGTATCTTAAAAAAAAAATATAACAATATAAAGGTTTGTGTTACACCAAAAACACATTTCTTTAGGTAAAATTTCTCACTACTGTGACTCCTCTTGAGAAGAAATTCTCGATTATTAATTTATTTGTCGTTTTTTTCCCCTTAGACGTGATTTCACGGACAAGAAGTAGTGCAAATTGTGAAATAGTTCCGACTGATAGCATCCGTTTTGGAGTTAGGTCCATTCTCTTTTAATCTAATGAATGCTGAATATTCATATTTCTCGGCGAAAACGCTGAATATGCAACTTGATCAAATGTACTTAAAGTTGTTTCTAAAACACATTATATTGTATTCAGAACTAAGAAGACACTTGTGAGGGTGAAAATGTTATTTTTATGAAAGATAAGAAGTCGTTTGACACGTAAAGAGAGCTGGTACCTTAGGTTATCAAGAACAAATGCCTTGAAACATACAGGATCGCAGAATCAATTTAAAAACATCAATTTTCTTGTTTTTTTCTCCAGAAGAAGCAGTTTAAAATTATGTCGTGCCTTGAGTTGGTAAAAAAAAAGAACATCAAAATTACAAGGTTTCTGTTACTAAATAAACCACATTCCCTTAGGTAAAATCTTTCAATTATCTGATTCCTATTGAGACGGAAACCTGGATTATTAACTTGTTATCTGTCGATTTTTTTCCCACGTAGACGTGATTTCACGGACAAGAAGTAGTGTAAATTTTGAAATAGTTCCGACTGATATCATTCGTTTTAGAGGTAGGTCCATTCTCTTTTAATATAATGATGATTGAATAAGCTTATTTCTCGGCGAAAACGCTGAATATTCAACTTCCTCAAGTGTTCTCAAAGTTGATTGTAAAACACATTAAATTATATTTAGAAGTAAGAAGACACGTGAGGGTGAAAATGTCACATTTATGAAGGATAACAAGAAGTCGACTGACACGTAAAGAGAGCTGGCACCTTAGGCTTTTAAGAATAAATAGCTAGAAACATTTCGAGGATCACCGAGACAATTTAAAAAAAAATAAAAAATCTCCAGAAGCAGTTTAAAATTACGTCGAGGCTCGTTGCGGTAATTTAAAAAAAAAAAATCAAAATATCAATGTTTCTGTTACTCCATAAACCACATTTCCTCAGGTAAAATCTTTCAATACTGTCATTCCTCCTGAGACGGAATTCTGGATTATAAACTTCTGATTTGTCGATTTTTCCTTTCCCTTATCCCTGACGTCAAGGACAAGAAGTAGTGCAAGTTGTGAAACAGTTCCGGCTGATAGCATCTGTTTTGGAGGTAGGTCCATTCTCTTTTAATCTAATGATGGCTGAATAAGCGTATTTCTCGACGAAAACGCTGAATATGGAACATCCTCAAATTTCCCCAAAGTTGATTGTAAAACACATTATATTATATTCAGAACTAAGAAGACATTGTGATTGTGAGAAAGTCTCTTTTATGAAGGATAACAAGAATTCGACTGACACGTAAAGAGAGCTCGTACCTTTGGTTTTTAAGAACAAATAGCTTGAAACATTGTGAAGATCACCGGATCAATTCGAAAACTTCATTTTTTTTCTCCAGCAGTAGTTTAAAATTACGTCCAACCTCGTGGCTACAAAAAAATAAAAAATAAATAAAATTCACAATATCAAGGTTTGTGTTACACCAAAACCTCACTTACTTAGGTAAAATCTCTCACTACTGTGATTCCTTTTGAGACGCAAATCTGGTTTATTAACTTATTTGTCGATTTTTTTCCCCTTAGACGTGATTTCACGGACAAGAAGTAGTGCAAATTGGGAAATAATTCCGGGTGATAGCATCGCTTTTGGGGGTATGTCCATTCTCTGTTAATCTAATGATTGCTGAATAAGCGTATTTTTCGGCGAAAGCGCTGAATATGCAACTTCCTCAAATTTTACTCAGAACTAAAAAGACACTTGTGAGTGTGAAAATGTCACATTTATGAAGGATAACAAGAAGTCGACTGGCACATAAAGAGTGCTGGCAAATTGGTTTTTAAGAACAAATAGCTTGAAAAATTGTGAGGATTACCCAAACGATTAAAAAACTTCATTTTTTTTCTCCAGAAGAAAGAGTTTAAAATTACGTAGAACCTCGTAGCGGTAAAGAAGGAAAAAAAAATAGAACATTATCACAATATCAAGATTTCTGTTACTCCATAAACCACATTTCCTCAGGTAAATCCTTTCAATTCTGTGATTCCTCTTGAGACGGAATTCTAGAATATTTTCTGATTTTTCGATTTTCCCCCCCCTTTTTCGTGATTTGAAGGACAAGAAGTAGTGCAAATTGTGAAATAGTTCCGGCTGATAGCATCTGTTTTCGAGGTAGGTCCATTCTCTTTTAATCTAATGATGGCTGAATAAGCGTATTTCTCGGCGAAAACGCTGAATATGCAACTTCCTCGAGTGTTCTCAAAGTTGATTGTAAAACACATTATATTATATTTAGAACTAAGAAGACATTTGTGAGGGTGAAAAAGTCACATTTATGAAGTATAACAAGAAGACGACTGACACGTAAAGAGAGCTGGTACCTTTGGTTTTTAAGAATAAATAGCTTGAAACATTTTGAGGATCACCTAATCAATTTAAAACTTCATTTTTTTTTCTCCAGCATTAGTTTAATATCACGTAGAGCCTCATGGCTGTAAAAAAAAAAAAAAAAAAAAAAAACTTTTTCACAATATCAAGCTTAGTGTTACCCCAAAAACCACATTTCCTTAGGTAAAATCTCTCCTGTGATTCCTCTTGAGTCGGAATTCTGGAATATTAACTTATCTGCATATTTTTTTCCCCTTAGACGTCATTTCACGGACAAAAAGAAGTGCAAATTGTGAAATAGTTGCTGGTGATAGCATCCGTTTAGGAGGTATGTCCATTCTCTTTTAATCTAATGATGGCTGAATAAGCGTATTTCTCGGCGAAAACAGTGAATATGCAACTTCCTCAAATGTTGTCAAAGTTGACTGTAAAACACAATGTACTATATTCAGAACTAAGAAGACAATTGTGAGGGTGAAAATGTCACATTTATGAAGGATAACAAGGAGTTGACTGACACGAAAAGAGAGCTGGTACCTTTGGTTTTCAAGAGCAAATAAAGTAGCATGATACATTGTGAGGATCACCGAGACAATTTAAAACTTCAATTTTCTTTTCTTTTTTTTTCTCGAGAAGAAGCAGTTTAAAATTACGTCGAGCCTCGTGGCGGTAAAAAAAAAAATAAAAAAATCGAACATTATCACAATATCAAGGTTTTTGTTACTACATAAACCATATTTCCTCAGGTAAAATCTTTCAATACTGTGATTGCTCCTGAGACGGAATTCTGGATTATAAACTTCTGATTTGTCGATTTTTTTTTCCCTTAGACATGATTTCACGAACAAGAAGTAGTGAAAATTGTGAAATAGTTCAAGCTGATAGCATCTGTTTTCGAGGTAGGTCCATTCTCTTTTAATCTAAAGATGGCTGAATAAGTGTATTTTTCGCCAAAAGCACTAAATATGCAACTTCCTTAAATGTTCTCAAAGTTGACTGTAAAACACATTATATTATATTCAGAACCAAGAAGACACTTGTGAGTGTGAAAAAGTCACATTTTTGAAGGATAACAAGAAGTCGATTGACACGTCAAGTTAGCTGTTACCTTTGGTTTTTAAGAACAAATAGCCTGAAACATTGTGACGATCACAGAATCAATTTAAAAATTTCATTTTTTTTTTTCTCCAGCAGTAGTTTAAAATCTCGTCCATCCTAGTAGCTTAAAAAAAAAATGACAATATAAAGGTTTGTGTTACACCAAAAAACACATTTCCTTAGGTAAAATTTCTCACTACTGTGACTCCTCTTGAGACGGAATTCCCGATTATTAACTTGTTATTTGTCGTTTTTATCCCCTTAGACGTCATTTGACGGACAAGAAGTAGTGCAAATTGTGAAATAGTTCCGACTGATAGCATCCATTTTGGAGGTAGGTCCATTCTCTTTTAATCTAATGAAGGCTGAATAAGCATATTTCTCGGCGAAAACGCTGAATATGCAACTTGATCAAATGTACTCAAAGTTGTTTCTAAAATACATTATATTGTATTCAGAACTAAGAGGACACTTGTGAGGGTGAAAATGTCGCATTTATGAAAGATAAGAAGTCGACTGACACGTAAAGAGAGCTGGTACCTTATGTTATCAAGAACAAATACCTTGAAACATTCAGGATCACCGAATCAATATAAAAACTTCAATTTTCTTTTTTTTTTCTCCAGAAGCAGTTTAAAATTACGTCGTGCCTTGCGGCGGTAAAAAAAAAAAAAAAATCACATTAACAAGGTTTCTGCTACTAAATAAAACACATTTCCTTAAGTAAAATCTTTGAATTTTGTGATTCCTATTGAGACGGAATTCTGGATTATTAACTTGTTATCTGTCGATTTTTTCTTCCACATAGACGTGATTTCATGGACAAGAAGTAGTGTAAATTGTGAAATAGTTCCGACTGATATCATTCGTTTTAGAGGTAGGTCCATTCTCTTTTAATATAATGATGGATGAATAAGCTTATTTCTCGGCGAAAACGCTGAATATTCAACTTCCTCAAGTGTTCTCAAAGTTTATTATAAAACACATTATATTATATTTAGAAGTAAGAAGACATATGAGGGTGAAAATGTCACATTTATGATGGATAACAAGAAGTCGACTGACACGTAAAGAGAGCTGCCACCTTAGGTTTTTAAGAACAAATAGCTTGAGACATTTTGAGGATCACCGAGACAATAAAAAAAAAAAATCTCCAGAAGCAGTTTAAAATAACGTCGAGGCTCGTGGCGGTAAAAAAAAAAATATATGTCAAGGTTTCTGTTACTCCATAAACCACACATCCTCACGTAAAATCTTTCAATACTGTGATTCCTCCTGAGACGGAATTCTGGATAATAAACTTCTGATTCATCGATTTTTCTTTTCCCTTATCAATGACGTCAAGGACAAGAAGTAGTGCAAATTGTGAAACAGTTCCGGCTGATAGCATCTGTTTTGGAGGTAGGTCCATTCTCTTTTGATCTAATGATGGCTGAATAAGCGTATTTCTCGACGAAAACGCTGAATATGGAACTTCCTCAAATTTCCTCAAAGTTGATTGTAAAACACATTATATTATATTCAGAACTAAGAAAACACTTGTGATTGTGAGACAGTCTCATTAATGAAGGATAATAAGAGGTCGACAGACACGTAAAGAGAGCTGGTACCTTTGGTTTTTAAGAACAAATAGCTTGAAACATTGTGAAGATCACCGAATCAATTCGAAAACTTCAATTTTTTTTCTCCAGCAGTTGTTTAAAATTAAGTCCAACCTCGTTGCTTAAAAAAAATAAAAAAAAAATAAAATTCACAATATCAAGGTTTGTGTTACATCAAAAACCCCATTTCCTTAGGTAAAATCTCTCACTACTGTGATTCCTTTTGAGACGGAATTCTGGATTATTAATTTATTTGTCGATTTTTTTGCCCTTACACATGATTTAATGGACACGAAGTAGTGCAATTTGTGAAATAGTTCTGGGTGATAGCATCGCTTTTGGGGGTATGTCCATTCTCTTTTAATCTAATGATTGCTGCATAAGCGTATTTCTCGGCGAAAGAGCTGAATATGCAACTTCCTCAAATTTTTTACAAAGTTGATTGTAAAACACATTATATTTTACTCAGAACTAAAAAGACACTTGTGATTGTCAAAATGTCACATTTATGAAGGATAACAAGAAGTCGAGTGGCACATAAAGAGTGCTGGCAAATATGTTTTTAAGAACAAATAGCTTGAAAAATTGATAGGATAACCAAAACAATTAAAAAACTTCATTTTTTTTCTTCAGAAGAAGCAGATCAAAATTACGTAGAACCTCGTAGCGGTAAAAAGAAGAAAAAAAAGAAAAAAATAGAACATTATCACAATATCAAGATTTCTGTTACTCCATAAACCACATTTCCTCAGGTAAAATCTTTCAATTCTGTGACTCCTCTTGAGACGGAATTCTAGAATATTAACTTCTGATTTTCTCGATTTTTCCCCCCTTTTCCGTGATTTGAAGGACAAGAAGTAGTGCAAATTGTGAAATAGTTCCGGCTGATAGCATCTGTTTTGGAGGTAGGCAAATTCTATTTTAATCTAATAATGGCTGAATAAGCGTATTTCTCGGCGAAAACGCTGAATGTGCAACTTCCTCGAGTGTTCTCAAAGTTGATTGTAAAACACATTAAATTATATTTGGAAGTAAGAAGACACGTGAGGGTGAAAATGTCACATTTATGAAGGATAACAAGAAGTCGACTGACACTTAAAGAGAGCTGGCACCTTAGGTTTTTAAGAACAAATAGCTTGAAACATTTTGAGGATCACCAAGACAATTTAAAAAAAAAAAAAAATCTCCAGAAGCAGTTTAAAATTACGTCGAGGCTCGTGGCGGTAAAAAAAAAAAAAATCAAAATATCAATGTTTCTGTTACTCCATAAACCACACATACTCACGTAAAATCTTTCAATACTGTGATTCCTCCTGAGACGGAATTCTGGATTATAAACTTCTGATTTGTCGATTTTTCCTTTCCCTTATCCCTGACGTCAAGGACAAGAAGTAGTGCAAATTGTGAAACAGTTCCGGATGATAGCATCTGTTTTGGAGGTAGGTCCATTCTCTTTTAATCTAATGATGGCTGAATAAGCGTATTTCTCGACGAAAACGCTGAATATGGAACTTCCTCAAATTTCCCCAAAGTTGATTGTAAAACACATTATATTATATTCAGAACTAAGAAGACATTGTGATTGTGAGAAAGTCTCTTTTATGAAGGATAACAAGAATTCGACTGACACGTAAAAAGAGCTCGTACCTTTGGTTTTTAAGAACAAATAGCTTGAAACATTGTGAAGATCACCGAATCAATTCGAAAACAATTTTTTTTCCCTCCAGCAGTAGTTTAAAATTACGTCCAACCTCGTGCCTACCAAAAATATAAAAAATAAATAAAATTCACAATATCAAGGTTTGTGTTACACCAAAAACCTCATTTACTTAGGTAAAATCTCTCACTACTGTGATTCCTTTTGAGACGGAATTCTGGTTTATTAACTTATTTGTCGATTTTTTTCCCCGTAGAAGTGATTTCACGGACAAGAAGTAGCGCAAATTCTGAAATAATTCCGGGTGATAGCATCGCTTTTGGGGGTATATCCATTCTCTTTTAATCTAATGATTGCTGAATTAGCGTATTTCTCGGCGAAAACGCTGAATATGCAACTTCCTCAAATTTTACTCAGAACTAAAAAGACACTTGTGAGTGTGAAAATGTCACATTTATGAAGGATAACAAGAAGTCGACTGGCACATAAAGAGTGCTGGCAAATAGGTTTTTAAGAACAAATAGCTTGAAAAATTGTGAGGATTACCCAAACAATTAAAAAACTTCATTTTTTTTTCTCCAGGAGAAGGAGTTTAAAATAACGTAGAACCTCGTAGCGGTAAAAAAAAAGAAAAAAAAAGAACAAACAGAACATTATCACAATATCAAGATTTCTGTTACTCCAAAACCACATTTCCTCAGGTAAAATCTTTCAATTCTGTGATTCCTCTTGGGACGGAATTCTAGAATATTTTCTGATTTTTCGATTTTTTCCCCCCTTTTTCGTGATTTGAAGGACAAGAAGTAGTGCAAATTGTGAAATAGTTCCTGCTGATAGCATCTGTTTTCGAGGTAGGTCCATTCTCTTTTAATCTAATGATGGCTGAATAAGCGTATTTCTCGGCGAAAACGCTGAATATGCAACTTCCTCAAGTGTTCTCAAAGTTGATTGTAAAACATATTATATTATATTTAGAACTAAGAAGACATTTGTGAGGGTGAAAAAGTCACATTTAAGAAGTATAACAAGAAGACGACTGACACGTAAAGAGACCTGGTACCTTTGGTTTTTAAGAATAAATAGCTTGAAACATTTTGAGGATCACCGAATCAATTTAAAACTTCATTTTTTTTTTCTACAGCATTAGTTTAAAATCACGTAGAGCCTCATGGCTGTAAAAAAAAAAAAAAAAAAAACTTTTCACAATTTCAAGGTTTGTGTTACACCAAAAACCACATTTCCTTAGGTAAAATCTCTCCTGTGATTCCTCTTGAGACGGAATTCTGGAATATTAACTTATCTGCATATTTTTTTCCCCTTAGACGTCATTTCACGGACAAAAATTAGTGCAAATTGTGAAATAGTTGCGGGTGATAGCAACCGTTTTGGAGGTATGTCCATTCTCTTTTAATCTAATGATGGCTGAATAAGCGTATTTCTCGCCGAAAACGTTGAATTTGCAATTTCCTCAAATGTTGTCAAAGTTGACTGTAAAACACATTATATTATATTCAGAACTAAGAAGACAACTGTGAGGGTGAAAATGTCACATTTATGATGGATAACAAGAAGTTGACTGACACGTAAAGAGAGCTGGTACATTTGGTTTTCAAGAACAAATACCTTGAAACATTGCGAGGATCACCGAGACAATTTAAAACTTCAATTTTCGTTTCTTTTTTTTTCTCCAGAAGAAGCAGTTTAAAATTACGTCGAGCCTCGTGGCGGTAAAAAAAAAAAAAACAACATTATCACAATATCAAGGTTTTTGTTACTACATAAACCATATTTACTCAGGTAAAATCTTTCAATACTGTGATTCCTCCTGAGACGGAATTCAGGATTATAAACTTCTGATTTGTCGATTTTTTTTTCCCTTAGACATGATTTCACGAGCAAGAAGTAGTGCAAATTGTGAAATAGTACCAGCTGATAGCATCTGTTTTCGAGGTATGTCCATTCTCTTTTAATCTAATGATTGCTGAATAAGTGTATTTTTCGGCAAAAGCACTGAATATGCAACTTCCTTAAATGTTCTCAAAGTTGACTGCAAAACACATTATATTATATACAGAACCAAGTAGACACTTGTGAGTGTGAAAAAGTCATATTTTTGAAGGATAACAAGAAGTAGATAGACACGTAAATTTAGCTGATACCTTTGGTTTTTAAGAACAAATAGCCTGAAACATTGTGACGATCAATGAATCAATTTAAAAATTTCAATTTTTTTTTCTCCATTAGTAGTTTAAAATTTCATCCAAACTAGTAGCTTAAAAAAAAAAATCACAATATAATGGTGTAACACAAACCTTTATACAGGTTTGTGTTACACCAAAAAACACATTTCCTTAGGTAAAATTTCTGACTACTGTGACTCCTCTTGAGACGGAATTCTCGATTATTAACTTGTTATTTGTCGTTTTTTTCCCCCTTAGACGTCATTTGACGGACAAGAAGTAGTGCAAATTGTGAAATAGTTCCGACTGAAAGCATCCTTTTTGGAGGTAGGTCCATTCTCTTTTAATCTAATGAAGGCTCGATAAGCATATTTCTCGGCGAAAACGCTGAACATGCAACTTGATCAAATGTACTCAAAGTTGTTTCTAAAACACATTATATTGTATTCAGAACTAAGATGACACTTGTGAGGGTGAAAATGCCGCATTTATGAAAGATAAGAAGTCGATTGACATTTAAAGAGAGCTGGTAACTTAGGTTATCAAGAACAAATACCTTGAAACATTCAGGATCACCGAATCAATTTAAAAACTTCAATTTTTTCCTTTTTTTCTCCGGAAGCAGTATAAATTTACGTCGTGCCTTGCGGCGGTTAAAAAAAAAAAAAATCACAATAACAAGGTTTCTGTTACTAAATAAACCACATTTCCTTAAGTAAAATCTTTCAATTCTGTGATTCCTATTGAGACGGAATTTTGGATTATTAACTTGTTATTTGTCGATTTTTTCTTCCACATAGAAGTGATTTCACGGACAGGAAGTAGTGTAAATTGTGAAATAGTTCCGACTGATATCATTCGTTTTAGAGGAAGGTCCATTCTCTTTTAATATAATGATGGATGAATAAGCTTATTTCTCGGCGAAAACGCTGAATATTCAACTTCCTCAAGTGTTCTCAAAGTTGACTGTAAAACATATTATATTATATTTAGAAGTAAGAAGACACGTGAGGGTGAAAATGTCACATTTATGAAAGATATCAAGAAGTCGACTGACACGTAAAGAGAGCTGCCACCTTAGGTTTTTAAGAACAAATAGCTTGAAACATTTCGAGGATCACCGAGACAATTTAAAAAGAAAAATCTCCTGAAGCAGTTTAAAATCACGTCGGGGCTCGTGTCGGTAAAAAAAAAAAAAAAAATCAAGGTTTCTGTTACTCCATAAACCACACATCCTCACGTAAAATCT
>JAGKTI010023328.1:0-14854 GCA_018397915.1 Birgus latro
ATCACTGAGAAAATCACCTTTTTCACAGCCTATGCACTCAAATACGGGACACAAAACATGAAGTAAATAAAATGTAACCAGAGAATGAGGATTTAGAAGTCTATCTATCTATCTATTGCCAGACACCATAATCCCGTAAGGGGTGGCCATTTGAATTTGAGTTATTTTTTTTTACGGGGAGGGGCACTAACCCTCCACCAACCCACTTGTTGACACGTAGGGAGCATGTATGGTTTGGTTATATGGTTACCACCCAGCGTTGTAAATAGAAGTGATTATGGAAAATGTTTGGCAGTTGACAGTGTACTTATATGTCCATGATGGTTGTTTACCCCATCTCTAAAGCTCTGACAGTGGTGAAAATGCTCTTGAAGCATGTACAGTAATCCAGTGTTGAACTGCAATTAATCCTTAGCACTGTGAATTATGACTGTTTAAACAAAAACTCACGGCAGTTCAGAGACGTCGGAGTGGCGGGAGAGGGAGACGGTGGGAATGGAATGTAAACACGGCTGTTTGGCGCCGCTCGCCAAACTCAAACTTCAATCTATCTATCTATCTATTGCCAGACACCCTAATCCCGGAAGGGGTGGCCACAAACAAATCGCCTCCATGTCACTCTGTCCCCTGCCATTTCACTACCATGCTTCCAACTCACACCCCCCTCTCTCATATACCTCTCCACTCCATCCCTCCATCTCATCCTCGGCCTCCCCCTCCCTCTCACCCCCTCCACCTCACTCACATACACTCTCCTCGTCAGCCTTTCACTCTCCATCCTCTCCACATGCCCAAACCACCTTAACGTGTTTCTCCTAACGCTTCCCATCACGTCCTCAACCACACCACAACGCTCCTTCACTTCTTCATTTGTTAGTCTGTCTCTCCATGTGACTCCACATTCTCCTCTCAAATAACTAATTTCCACTGCTTTCACTCTTGACTTCTGTCCTTCCAACAGGGTCCAAGCTTCACTTCCATATGTCAGAGTTGGTATCACAATACTGTCATGTAACAACTTTTTCACTTCCATGCTCACCTCCCTGTTTCTTATCACTGCTTTCAATGAACCAGCAACCTTCCTTCCCTGCTGCACCCTTTCGAGCACTTCACCCTCCAGACTTCCATCCTTACTCATCACACTGCCCAAGTACTAAAATTCACTCACATTCTCCATATCCTTCCCATCCAATCTCACTGTACATTCACTGGCTTCACTTCTCTCGAAGACCATCACTTTACTCTTCCCTACATTCACCTTTAGATTCCATTTCTTACATACTCTCCCAAACTCATCTACTAAGCCTTCCAACTCCCCTTCGTCTTCGCTCAACAACACAGTATCATCTGCAAACAACAGTACGGGGAGTTTCCAAACACTGCCCTCTCTCACTAGGGCCGCTCCAACATCCACTGCCCGACCTTGTATCTCTTTTATAACCCCATCCATATACAGATTGAACAACCATGGAGACATGACATCTTTGACTCAATCCAACCTTCAAATGGAAAGATTCACTCAGTTTGCCATCCACACGCACTGCAGCCTTAGCACCCTCATACATACTCTTCACTGCCTTCAACAACTTCCTATCCACTCCATATATTCTTAATACCTTCCACAAACCTTGTCTATCCACCCTGTCATATGCTTTCTCCAGATCCATGAAGGCTGCATACAACTTCTTGCCCTTCTCTAGAAACTTTTCCACTAAGGATCTAAGAATGAATATCTGGTCTACACAACCTCTTCCCTTCCTAAAACCTCCTTGTTCTTCTCCAACTAATTCCTCAGTAATTTCTCTAACTCTGTCAATAAGTATCCTACCATATACTTTTCCTGTTACACTGAGAAGGCAAATGCCCCTATGATTACCACACACTGCTTTTTCCCCTTTTCCTTTGTACAGAGGAATAATTATACCTGACTTCCAATCCTCCGGGACTCTACCCTCCTCCCAAGCCAATCTCCACACCTTCCACATCCATTCTATTACTATCTCTCCCCCATGCTTCAGCATTTCACCACACACACTCCATCAATTCCTGGGGCTTTCCCCATTTTAACTTTCTTCATTGCTTCCACCACTTCCATCCTGGTGATTTCTTCCTCTCCTCTCACAACCCTCTTTCTCCCTGCCATTCCCCAGCCACTTATGCTTGCATTACTTTCATTCTCTATGTTCAACAGTTCATTAAAGTGTTCTCTCCATCTGTTTACTTTTTCTCCCTTCTCCACTAGTAATCTACCATTTTTATCTTTCATACCACCACTGACTTCATTGGCACCCTGTCTAGCTCTCTTTACCTCCTTCCAGAACATTTTCGTACATTCCCTCCACTTTGCACTCAAATTCCTTCCAAATTCCTCATCCGCTCTCTTCTTACTCTCTCTTACTAATCTTTTCACCTCTCTCCTCCTTACTACATATAACTCTTTCATCCGTCTCTCAGCTTCTTCGTCGCCCCTGTTCTTCATGCACTCATTATATGCTTTCTTTTTTTGTACCACAGCCTCTTTCACCTCTTCAGTCCACCATGCTGTTTCCTGAACCCCCTTTCGTCTTCTCTTCACCCCACACACTACCTCACATGCTGCACAGATTTCTTCTGTGAATACCTTGCACACACCTTCCACGTCCCCCATCTGCTCCAATCTATACTTACCCAATCGCTCCTCCACTTCCCTTTTATGTTCAGCCTTTATTCCATCCTCTTGTAACTTTTCTACCCTCCTTGTAACAAATACTTCCTCTTGTCCTTCCCTTCTTCTCTTCCTCCATCTTGTTTGGATTCTGATTCTGGCCACCACCAAGTGGTGGTCAGAAAGTCCACTCCCCCAACCTCTGTATACTCTTGCATCCATTACACATCTTCTCATCCTTTCATCCACACACACATAGTCAATCATTGCCTTCTGTTCATTCATTCCCCCGTCCTCTCTTCTCACCACTCGCCATGTATACCTATGGATTATTTTGTGCCTGAAGAGGGTATTAGCTACCACCAACCCCCTCCCATCACAAATGTCCACTAAAGCACTGCCATTCTCATCCATCTCTGCAGGCACACCCCACTCACCAACCACTCCATCCACCTTCTCATTTCCTACTTTTCCATTCATATCTCCAATCAGAAACACTCTCTCATTCCTTTCAAACTTTTCCAAGCAGGCTTCCACATTTGTCCAAAACTCTTCTCTCACTCTACTTACACGATCTTGCATTGGCACATACACGCACACAGTTGCCCACATTTGTAGTCCAACTTTCACTCTTACCCACACAATCCTTGACCCAACTGATCCATACTCTCTTACAGTCTCCTTCCACCTGTTACTCACAACAATACACACTCCCTCTTTCGCCCTCTCATTCTCACCCACTCCCGCGCATATACTCCATCCATATTCCCATTCTCTCACACTCTCACCTCGCCATTTAGTTTGTTATTCCACATATATCCACTTTCGCACTCTCAAGCACCTGTACAATCTCTCTCTCTTTCACCTCACCATTCATACCCCTTACATTCCAGGTCGCAATCTTTACCTCGTCCTTTGTCCGTTCCTTTTTCGTCAACTTTTTTTCAGTACTGGTCCGAGGCTTCCTGTTCATATTTTTAGTTGTTTTTACGGGGTGGGGCACTAGCCCACCACCAACCTTTTTAGTCGCCTCCTACGAGAAGCAGGGATACTGGATTTTTTTCTGTTTTTTTTGCAATTTTTTGGCATTTTTGGGTTTCGAACATCAGCCTACAGTGTCCGAACAGTGGTGTAACCGGATAGTGGTTGTCCGGAATGTAGAGAGATTACTGTATTTTATTTTTAGGAATGTCTCTTAGCTGCTTTTGACATATTAGAGTGTTTTGTAGGGGTTAGACAGTGATTAAGTCTTATTGGGTTGGGGAGTCAGGGGTTCCTAGGGGGGACTTTTTCCATGACCCGGCATTGACAGTATACGTCAGGCGTTTGGCTCTGTTACGCTAGGTAATCGGGAGCTTACTGTATGCTCATTTCTGCAACATTCGCGGTCTTTCCTCTAACTTTCGTTCTGTTGAGCACCACCTCTCCTCCTCTAAACCTCACCTTCTCTTCCTAACTGAGACTCAGCTGTCTGAGGCAACTGATAACAAACCCTTTTCTGTATCCTCCTACTTTTTGTATACTCATTTCAAAGCCAAAGGTGGCTGTTGTGTATATGTACACAGCGACTTATCTTGCTCTCGTGTTCCTGAACTTGATTCTTCTGAATTCTCTACTCTCTGGCTTCGGCTTTCCTGTCATTCTCTGACTAAATATATCTGCGCTGGTTACTTATCCCCTAACTGTACTGACAATGAAAAATTCTTCGACTATCTTACTTCTGCGATGGAACACATTCTATCCATTTCTCCTGTCTCTGAAATCTCCATTCTAGGAGATATCAATGTTCACCACCACCTTTGGCTCTCCTCTCCTTCCACTGATCCACCTGGTGAACAAGCCTACATCTTTTCTATCCTTAATGACCTAGAGCAGCTTGTACAGCACCCTACCCGTATCCCTGACCTCCTTGGAGAGAGTTCCAACATACTTGACCTTTTCCTAACAACTAATCCTTCTGCTTACACTGTTCATCTTTTCTCTCCGTTGGGCTCCTCCGATCACAATCTTATTACCTTAACATGTCCAGTCACTCCAGTACGGCCTGTAGACCCTCCAAGGAAACACCGCCTGTGGCACTTTGGAGCTGCAGATTGGGAGGCCCTCAGGCAGTACTTCTTTGATTTTCCATGGAATGATTATTGCTTCCATGGCCGGGAGCCATCTGAGTGTGCCTTGCGCATTACGGAGGTTATTCTCTCAGGCATGGAAGCATACATTCCTTTCTCATATCCTCTGACTAATGCAAGAAAGCCTTGGTTTAATCACGCTTGTTCTAATGCTGTCCGCAACAAGGAGAGGGCCTATAAGAGGTACCGGAGCCAACCCACCCCTGAATCACACCTTTTATATATTTCTGCCCGGAATCGTGCTAAGTCTGTTCTTCGCTCTGCTAAAAACAATTTCATCCGTGCTAAATGTTCCCAACTCTCCAACTCGAACTCTTCTCGCTCCTTCTGGCACCTTGCCAAAAACCTTTCTAACAACTTTACCTCATCATCCTTCCCTCCTCTTTTCTACTCTGATGGCTCTGTAGCTATTTCTTCTACTGATAAAGCAGATCTCTTTGCTCAGACTTTCTCCTCCAATTCCACCTTAGACGATTCCGGTGCTATTCCTCCATCACTTCCCCCCTCTGACTTCCTATTGTCTGACATTAAAATTTCTTCAGCAGATGTGTTCTCTGCCATTACTGGCCTCAATACTAAAAAGGCATACGGTCTTGATGGAGTCCCTCCTGTTGTCCTCAAAAACTGTGCTTCTGTGCTTACACCCTGCCTAGGTAAACTCTTTCGCCTTTGTCTCTCAACTTGTACCTTTCCTTCTTGCTGGAAGTTTGCTCTCATTCAGCCAGTCCCAAAGAAGGGTGACCATTCCCAACCCTCTAACTATGGTCCAATTGCTTTAACATCCTGCGTATCAAAAGTTTTCGAGTCAATTCTTAACAGAAAAATTTTAAAGCACCTTTCCTGTCACAACCTTCTTTCTGATCGTCAGTATGGGTTCCGTCAGGGATGCTCCACTGGCGATCTTCTCACCTACCTTTCAGACTCTTGGTCATCCTCCTTTCGGGACTTTGGCGAAAGCTTTGTCATTGCACTTGACATCTCAAAGGCTTTCGATCGAGTCTGGCATAAATCTTTAATTTCCAAACTGCCCTCCTACGGTTTCTATCCTTCTATCTGTGCCTTCATCTCTAGCTTCCTTTCTGGTCGTTCTATAGCCGCTGTTGTAGACGGCCATCGTTCCTCTCCTAGACCTATCAACAGTGGTGTTCCTCAGGGTTCTGTCCTATCACCTACTCTCTTCCTTTTATTCATCAATGACCTTCTAAGCTGTACATCTAACCCTATCCACTCATATGCTGATGATTCCACCCTTCACCTTTCCATTCGGTTCCCGCAACGTCCATCTCAGCAGTTACTTCAACAAAAAAGGGATGAGGCTATGGCACACCTAATGTCTGATTTGGCTCGTATCTCTGATTGGGGTAAAAATAATCTTGTTATTTTTAATGCATCAAAAACTCAGTTCTTACACTTATCAACCCGACAAAATCTTCCTCAGGATTACCCACTAATGTTTAATAATGAACAGTTATGTCCTGCATCATCCTTGAACATGCTTGGGGTTTCATTCTCTCAGGATTTGTCTTGGAAAGAACATATTACATCTCTTGTGAAATCTGCTTCCAAGAGATTAGGTGTGCTAAGCCGATTCCGTACTTTCTTTACCCCTGCACAGTTGTTGACCTTGTACACGGGTTTTATTCGCCCGTGTATGGAGTACAACTCTCATGTGTGGGGAGGCTCCCCACATGCAGCTCTTCTCAATAGGGTGGAGTCAAAGGCTTTTCGTCTCATTAACTCTCCTTCTCTTACTGATTCCCTTCAACCATTGTCTCTTCGCCGCACCGTTGCATCTTTATCTCTCTTCTATCGCTACTTCAACGGTCACTGTTCCTCTGAACTGTCTGCTTGCATCCCTCCACCTCTACGACGGGCACGTAGTACCCGTCTAGCAACAAACTCTCATCCCTTTTCTGTCCAACTCTCTAATGCAAGAGTTAACCGTTACTCCCAGTCTTTTATTTATGCAACTGGTCAACTCTGGAACTGTCTTCCTCTGTCTGTATTTCCTACTTCCTATGATCTCCAGTCTTTCAAACGCAGTGTGTCCAGGCATCTCGAATTGAACGGATCTTGAATTTGGCTCTCTTTTGTACTGTTTTTGCTTTTTCTTGGAAGGAACAGTATGCAGGCCCGTGGCCTTTGGTTCCTTCTTCCATGCATATAAAAAAAAAAAAAAAAAAACTAATCCTCGTGCTTACACTGTTAATCTTTCCTCTCCACTGGGCTCCCCCAATCACAACCTTATTACCTTAACCTGTCCTATCGCTCCAGTACGGCCTGTGGACCCTCCAATGAAACATCGACTATGGCACTTTGGTGCTGTAGATTGGGATGCCCTCAGGCAGTACTTCTTTGATTTTCCCTGGAATGATTATTGCTTCCATGGCCGGGAGCCATCTGAGTGTGCCTTGCACATTACGTAAGTTATTCTCTCAGGCATGGAAGCATACATTCCCTTCTCATATCCTTTGACTAATGCAAGAAAGCCTTGTTTAAATCACGCTTGTTCTAATGCTGTCTGCAACAAGAAGAGGGCCTATAAAAGGTACCAGAGCCAACCCACCCCTGAATCACATCTTTTTTATGTTTCTGTCTGGAATCATGCTAAGTCTGTTCTTCGCCCTGCTAAAAATAATTTCATCCGTGCTAAATGCTCTCAAATCTCCAACACAAATTCTTCTCGCTCCTTCTGGCACCTTGCCAAAAACCTTTCTAACAACTTTACCCCATCATCCTTCCCTCCTCTTTTCTACTCTGATGGCTCTGTAGCTATTTCTTCTACTGATAAAGCAGATCTCTTTGCTCAGACTTTCTCCTCCAGTTCCACCTTAGACGATTCTGGTGCTGTTCCTCCATCACTTCCCCCCCCTGATTTCCTCATGGCTGACATTAAAATTTCTTCAGCTGATGTATTTTCTGCCATCACTGACCTCAATACTAACAAGGAATATGGGCCTGATGGAGTCCTTCATGTTGTCCTTAAAAACTGTGCTTCTGTGCTTACACTCTGCCTAGGTAAACTCTTTCGCCTTTGTCTATCAATCTGTACCTTCTTGCTGGAAGTTTGCTCCCATTCAGCCAGTCCCAAAGAAGGGTGACCATTCCCAACCCTCCAACTACCGACCAATTGCTTTAACATCCTGTGTCTTAAAAGTTTTCTAGTCTATTCGTAACAGAAAAACTTTAAAGCATCTTTCCTTTCACAACCTTCATTCTGATCATCAATATGGGTTCCTTCAGGGACGCTGCATTGGCGATCTTCTCACCTACATTTCAGCCTCCTCGTAATCCTCCTTTCGGGACTTTGGTGAAAGCTTTGCCATTGCACTTAACATCTCAAAGGCTTTTGATCGAGTCTGGCATAAATCTTTAATTTCCAAACTGCCCTCCTTCGGTTTATATCCTTCTATCTGTACCTTCATCTCTAGCTTCCTTTCTGGTCATTCTGTAGCCGCTGTTGTAGACGGCCATTGTTCTTCTCCTAGATCTATCAACAGTGGTGTTCCTCAGGACTCTGTCCTATCACCAACTCTCTTCCTTTTATTCATCAGTGACCTTCTAAGCTGTACATCTAACCCTATCCGCTCGTACGCTAATGATTCCACCCTTCACCTTTCCTTTCAGTTTCCGCAACATCCATCTCAGCAGTTACTTCATCAAACAAGGGATGAGCCTATGGCACACCTGATGTCTGACTTGGCTCGTATCTCTGACTGGGGTAAATATAATCTTGTTGTTCTGCCCTTTCCTCTCCTCCATCCTTCTTTCCTTCAATCCTTTTCTGTTTTTCTTTCCCTCATTCTTTCCTTGTCCTTCTGCCTACGGGTGACTTTACACTCCCTCTTTTGTCTTTCTTGCCTTCATTCTTTCCTCGTCCTTCTGCCTGTGGGTGACTCTACACTAAGTGACAAGCCAAATGGTTTCCTGTACACCAGGAATCCATTTACTTCACTGGGTGGTAACCATATAACCAAATTTTGGCGCCTGGTGGTTTAGTGGGTAATTACGGTGCTCCAGTCGGATTGAGCCAGTGAAGGTTTATATCCAAGGGATGGTTGGGGTTTATTGCTCACGTAATGCTATTCAGGGATGAGTGAGGCTGGTCACTCTCATCTTAAATGTCAGGACCAACTTGCCTAGCCCTGGGCTCCTACGCTCGTCTGTGGGGCGACGTAGGATTGGGTAATGAATGAATGAATGAATGTTTTTAATGCATCAAAGACTCAGTTCTTACACCTATCAACCCGACAAAATCTTCCACAGAAGTACCCACTAATGTTTAATAGTGTCCAGCTCAGTCCTGCATCATCCTTGAACATGCCTGGGGTTTCATTCACTAGGGATTTATCCTGGAAAGGACATATTACATCTCTTGTGAAATCTGCTTCCAAGAGATTAGGTGTGCTAAGCCAACTCCGTGCCTTCTTTACCCCTGCACAATTGTTGGCTTTACACACGAATTTTATTCGCCCTTGTGTAGAGTACAACTCCCATGTGTGGGGAGGCTACCCACATACAGCTCTTCTCAACAAGGTGGAATCAAAAGCTTTTTGTCTCAATAACTCTCCTCCTCTTACTAGCTCCCTTCAGCCTCTGTATGTTTGCCATACTGCTGCATCTTTATCTCTTTTCTATCACCACTTCAATGGTCACTGCTCGTCTGAACTGTCTGCTTGCATCCCTCTGCTACTATGGTGGGCGCATGGCACCCGTCTAGCAACAAACTCTAATCCCTTTTCTGTCCAACTCTCTAATGCAAGAGTTAACCGTTACTCCCAGTCCTTCTTTTATGCAATAGGTCAACTCTGGAACTGTCTTCATCTGTCTGTCTTTCCTGCTTCCTATGATCTCCAACCTTTCAAACGCAGTGTGTCGAGGCATGTCGAATTGAACGGATCTTTAATTTGGCTCTCATATTGTTTTTGTTCTTTCTTGGAAGGAACAGTTTATGGGTCGATGGCCTTCTTCCTTGCATAAAATATACAGATATATGTGTATATATATACAGTAAGACCTCACTATAACGGACTAATTGGGGCCCAAGCCAGTCCGAAAAATGCAAAATTCCAATAAAAGCGACATCCGGACTTACCCCTGGTAATCTGGACTTTTTCCAATATATCAGACATTAGTCTGGATTACATCAGTGGTTTTCACCACCATTGCAGTATTGTACTGTGTTATACCTTCACTACATTAATCAAATGGCATAATAATACTGTGCTGTGCACTGAAAAACATGTTTTTTACTTGTCTTATTGTGGTGAACATAGCTGAAGTGGTCATGCAGTCCGGACTGCTTTCTTGCTTTATCGGACTTTTTCCGATATATAGGAGTTTAGTCTGGTAGCTCCTCGAGTCCGATAAAAGCGAATTCCGGTCTATTGAAGTCCGTTATATCGAGGTTTTACTGTATATATATATATACATACATAAAGGTACAGAGTACCAGGAGAAAATGATAATGGGAAGTGACTAAAACCTTTCTCACACACTCATCCACCATTTCCTTGGCCTACCTCTCCTTCTCCCCCCTTCAAATTCGCTCAGATATACCTTTTTCACTACTCATATTGTTATCCATTCTCTCCGCATGACCTTAACATTTCAGTACACTCCTCGATTCTGGTGTCCACAGACTTCCTCACTCCAGATCTTTCACGAATCACATTATTTCGTATCCTATCCACTCTCTGTACTCCACATACATTCCTCAGCAATCCCAGCTCCACTGTTCTCACTCTTGACTTTCTATTTTCATGCCACACCATAGTCTCACATCCATATGTTAAAGTTGGCACTAACATTCCTTCATGTAAGCCTAGTGCAGCTGCGACACTCAAGCCTGTTTCTCATCAAGGCCTTCATTGCACCAGCTACTTCCCTTCCTTGTCACTCTGCTTTCCACTTCTTTTGCACATTTTTCTCTCTTTTTTGTCACTGTACCCAGGTATTTGAACTCTCTCACCAATTCCAGTCTCTCTCCATTCACTGTAATGAACATTAGGATTCACCTTCTCTCTCAGTAACCATGAATAACCTTATCTATTATTTAATTTCAGCAGCTGTATGTTAATGCAGTCTACTCCAGCCTGAGACCTCTGCCACTATTCAACCATGACTTGTACTGTTAAAAGTTGAAGTATGTTTATTACTATTGTTGTGGTTCATAACAGGGGCAACTATTTATTAAAACAACTCTGAGTAAGTTGAGGCAGCTTAGAAAGGTGTGTTGGTTGAATATTTGGGTAAAAAACCTTGTTGAGATGGGAGCATGTGAATTTAGGGAATGATAATTTTACACATTAGTCTTTCTGTAATTATGGAGGTGTATGGCAACAGACCACAATATTGGGTGGTTTGCCTAGCATGTAAGGTTGTTGGGTCAGAATACATGCAACAGTTCGGGTCCCAAAGGTGATCGGTAGTTTTCCTATTGTGTAAATTGCCATCAGGGGTGTAGGTTGCTCTCCAACCATCAAGTGTCCTGGATTACAGTAGCCTAGCCTTGTTCCGAAGGAAGTAGTGTGGGATTGACAGTAACTAGTTTAAGGATTCGAATCTCATTAAAATCAAGCTATACTGATCTACCAGTAGACCCGCCGACATGTCGTAAAAATACCCCCGCTAATACCAATACACCAGTCCTGTATGAGGCAGCCCTAGCATGTATTCAATATGGACAGTGGGTGTTAGTGCCAAAGTGGTGACATGTAGAGGTGTTGGTATGTAGGAGGACTGCTGGGCCATGATAGCAGGCTGTGAAGCCTATGCCCAGAGTCGGACACATTAAAAAAAAAAAAAAAAGTTTAGAGTACTGGGACACCATCTGTTTTCTTCCAAATATCAAGGATTTGGTTGTGGTCAGGAAGTTTAACCCTCCCCGTACCCACTAATTTATTACAAAACCCACCCCCAAAACCCAATTTTTTTTTTTTTTTTTTTGCTAAAACCTCCGCTTCTTATGGAAAACATCGAAAATTCAACATGAAAGTACTCACCTTAAGTTAAAAATGCCCTAAACAGGTGAGGCCCCTCACCTGGTTACTGCTTTCTGTGAAGCTGCGCTCCATAAAAGACACTCCCTATGCGAGGGAAACAACCAAAACCACTCAGACTAGTAGATATTTATTTATTTGGTATAAATTTATATGTAGTACAAGAGTACATTGGTTTTCACACAGTAATATAGGCGATGTAAGTATTGTTCACTCACCAAACACATTAACATACCACACCTACCTTGGCGACATTATCTCCTCATCACTTCTGCTCACTGCAAACTCTGGTGCCACGTAATCTTTCTCTTCCACATCGGGAATCACTTTCGCCTTGAATTTCGTCAGAGACACTGTGGTGCTACATGTCTTTACTGACCAAGTCACTGCTAACAGGTGAGTCGCCAAGAAAATGGAGGGGTGGGGGTTACACAGGGTCAGGCAGTGTTGCCGCCTGACTGAGGGTAGAGGAAGGTCTCCCACATGCCTACTAAAAATCTCCATCAAAACTTGAAAAATGTGCAAACGACGGGCCTTTAAATTGCAGAACGTACGATGTACGTCGTGGGGACTGAGCATGAAAAAAGTTGCGACGTGCATCGTACGTTGCAGGGACGGAGCGGGTTAAGGATTTCATTGAAGATGTTTATGACTCAGGGCAAGGTTCTTTTTGTGAAGATATGTAATTTTCTCTGGTCCTGCTGCTGATTTTAAATACAATTTTGTAATGGAATTGTTATGAGATAAATTGGGAGGGATCTGTATGTTTCCTTCAAATTTCCTCAAGCTTTTAACAGTGGGGGGGGGGGAAGGGGGGATTGTTGAGCAGCATGTAACTGTGCAACAGGCTTATCAAATATAATACCATGGTATAAGTGTAATATATATATATATATATTTTTTTTTCATGTACACAAACAATTCCAGTCTTTCATAGGAAAGTACAGTAGCTATATACACCAGGAACACAAAAGCCAGTATTCACAGTGAAAGATGAACACCAGGAAGACTTACAGCATCACACCATATAGAGTAAAAAGTACAATTCCATTCATCTTGTGCTTATGTCGCTGACCATATAAAATGCATGAAAAACCATGGTTAGGAAAGTGTGCTTACAATCTAGCTGATGGAACTGTCCTATTACAGACATATGATGACTCAATACTTAGTATTGCATCTTTTATACAGGTATTATCAGCACTTCATGAGTAATATTATATTCATACAGTACAAATATCTGGTACATCACGGATTATGCAAAATTGAAAAGTACACAACTTGTACTATAGTCTAATGAGCACTGTTTATCAAAACTACTCATCAATTGCATGATCATGCTGATATTACAAATAAAGGTACCAGTACTCAGTCCAAAACTTTCAAACAACTATACATACTTGTACCTGTAAAATCACCAAGACAGACATGCAAACATTACAACAGTGAAACATGGGTGAATTTAGATAATTCCATAAAATCCATACACTAAAACAGAAAATATTACAATAACAATTCTAACAAAGGTAACTATAAATCAGGGTACTAATAGTTTTATGATGGTAAGTACTACTACCCAATGGCAACATAAAAACTGTAAATCTGACACATAGGAATCTTACACCCAAGATTGTAACGATGGTCCTCCCAACACAATGCAACTTCTGATCCCTCATAAAATCCTCACATTAAAGTCTAACAGAAACTTCCTCTGCCACTTAACTCCAAAACATAAAGTAGTTAATTATTCGATATGTCTTTAATCCATCCATCCATCATCGAATCCTGTCGCCCCGTGAGAAGCGTAGGAACTCGGGGCTAGGCAAGTTGGTCCTGACATATAAGATGAGAATGGCCAGCCTCACTCATCCCTGAGTGGCATTATGTGAGCAATTAACCCCAACCATCCATTGGATATAAACCCACACCAGTTCAATCTGACTGGTGCGCCTTAATTACCCACTAAACCACCAGGTGCCATAATTTGGTTACATGGTTACCGCCCAGCATGGTAAATGGTTTCCTGGTGTACAGGAAACCATTTGGCTTGTCACTCAGTGTAGAGTCACCCATAGGCTGAAGGAAGAGAAATGAATGAAGGAAAAAGAGACAGAAGAGGAAGTGTAAAGTCACCTGTAAGCAGATGGAAGAGGAAATAAAGATGGAGGAAGAAGGAAGGAAGAGAGGAAAGGGCAGACACCCAAAGCAGCACTACACTGAGTGAGTGGATGGGGAGTACCCCCACCTACCACATAATAATAATAATAAAATAATGGAAAATACTTCATATCATCTACACTGTAAAAAGCAGTGTAACATTAAAGTGCAGTTCATCATGTGTTCACTCATATCACACTAATCAAGAATGCTCTCAAAATAAAAGGTCTATCACTTGAAATGGGTTGCAAGGCAAAGAGGTGATATACATCTATGAAATCCTGTCCATGCCATGACAATGACAATGCAGCAAGCAAAAAGGGAGGTGATATACAGTATATTAAGATAATTATTACAAGATAGAAATAATGTACTAGAACCTAAAGTGTAGGCAGCTACATATAAATTTAAATCTCATATACTCGTATCACTTCAGTACAGCAATGTCAGTCAGATTATGGTGATTGCCTCTTGTGGGTACTAGCTGACTTTTTACAGGCATTACCTGTTCACTGTATTGCCTCTGGAGGCAAAGTGTTATGGAGGGATGAGATCTACAACCTGGAGATTTTTTTTCCCCCCCCCCTATTCCCTGGTAATTATATTTAACTTGACACAAACCTTCCAAGCTAGAAGCATTAGATATAGCCTTAATATACTGTACCCTTAGAGAACGAGAGGACTTCCAAATTCATTAAAATCATCTGGCATTAGCTGGAATAAACTGAAAAAGAATCAGCTGAATTCTAGTGCTTAAAATATGTTATGGATAAAAAATGCTTTGGGTAAAATATGGAGGGATGCAATTCTTAACTCTTTCAATTCTATGGCTTAACTTTTGTTCTTGCTATAACCAAATAATTCAAAATGGTAATGACCTTATTAATGACGGTGTTCATGAAAGCTACATCTGATCCCTGCAC
>JAGKTI010023329.1:0-14853 GCA_018397915.1 Birgus latro
ATCACTGAGAAAATCACCTTTTTCACAGCCTATGCACTCAAATACGGGACACAAAACATGAAGTAAATAAAATGTAACCAGAGAATGAGGATTTAGAAGTCTATCTATCTATCTATTGCCAGACACCATAATCCCGTAAGGGGTGGCCATTTGAATTTGAGTTATTTTTTTTTACGGGGAGGGGCACTAACCCTCCACCAACCCACTTGTTGACACGTAGGGAGCATGTATGGTTTGGTTATATGGTTACCACCCAGCGTTGTAAATAGAAGTGATTATGGAAAATGTTTGGCAGTTGACAGTGTACTTATATGTCCATGATGGTTGTTTACCCCATCTCTAAAGCTCTGACAGTGGTGAAAATGCTCTTGAAGCATGTACAGTAATCCAGTGTTGAACTGCAATTAATCCTTAGCACTGTGAATTATGACTGTTTAAACAAAAACTCACGGCAGTTCAGAGACGTCGGAGTGGCGGGAGAGGGAGACGGTGGGAATGGAATGTAAACACGGCTGTTTGGCGCCGCTCGCCAAACTCAAACTTCAATCTATCTATCTATCTATTGCCAGACACCCTAATCCCGGAAGGGGTGGCCACAAACAAATCGCCTCCATGTCACTCTGTCCCCTGCCATTTCACTACCATGCTTCCAACTCACACCCCCCTCTCTCATATACCTCTCCACTCCATCCCTCCATCTCATCCTTGGCCTCCCCCTCCCTCTCACCCCCTCCACCTCACTCACATACACTCTCCTCGTCAGCCTTTCACTCTCCATCCTCTCCACATGCCCAAACCACCTTAACGTGTTTCTCCTAACGCTTCCCATCACGTCCTCAACCACACCACAACGCTCCTTCACTTCTTCATTTGTTAGTCTGTCTCTCCATGTGACTCCACATTCTCCTCTCAAATAACTAATTTCCACTGCTTTCACTCTTGACTTCTGTCCTTCCAACAGGGTCCAAGCTTCACTTCCATATGTCAGAGTTGGTATCACAATACTGTCATGTAACAACTTTTTCACTTCCATGCTCACCTCCCTGTTTCTTATCACTGCTTTCAATGAACCAGCAACCTTCCTTCCCTGCTGCACCCTTTCGAGCACTTCACCCTCCAGACTTCCATCCTTACTCATCACACTGCCCAAGTACTAAAATTCACTCACATTCTCCATATCCTTCCCATCCAATCTCACTGTACATTCACTGGCTTCACTTCTCTCGAAGACCATCACTTTACTCTTCCCTACATTCACCTTTAGATTCCATTTCTTACATACTCTCCCAAACTCATCTACTAAGCCTTCCAACTCCCCTTCGTCTTCGCTCAACAACACAGTATCATCTGCAAACAACAGTACGGGGAGTTTCCAAACACTGCCCTCTCTCACTAGGGCCGCTCCAACATCCACTGCCCGACCTTGTATCTCTTTTATAACCCCATCCATATACAGATTGAACAACCATGGAGACATGACATCTTTGACTCAATCCAACCTTCAAATGGAAAGATTCACTCAGTTTGCCATCCACACGCACTGCAGCCTTAGCACCCTCATACATACTCTTCACTGCCTTCAACAACTTCCTATCCACTCCATATATTCTTAATACCTTCCACAAACCTTGTCTATCCACCCTGTCATATGCTTTCTCCAGATCCATGAAGGCTGCATACAACTTCTTGCCCTTCTCTAGAAACTTTTCCACTAAGGATCTAAGAATGAATATCTGGTCTACACAACCTCTTCCCTTCCTAAAACCTCCTTGTTCTTCTCCAACTAATTCCTCAGTAATTTCTCTAACTCTGTCAATAAGTATCCTACCATATACTTTTCCTGTTACACTGAGAAGGCAAATGCCCCTATGATTACCACACACTGCTTTTTCCCCTTTTCCTTTGTACAGAGGAATAATTATACCTGACTTCCAATCCTCCGGGACTCTACCCTCCTCCCAAGCCAATCTCCACACCTTCCACATCCATTCTATTACTATCTCTCCCCCATGCTTCAGCATTTCACCACACACACTCCATCAATTCCTGGGGCTTTCCCCATTTTAACTTTCTTCATTGCTTCCACCACTTCCATCCTGGTGATTTCTTCCTCTCCTCTCACAACCCTCTTTCTCCCTGCCATTCCCCAGCCACTTATGCTTGCATTACTTTCATTCTCTATGTTCAACAGTTCATTAAAGTGTTCTCTCCATCTGTTTACTTTTTCTCCCTTCTCCACTAGTAATCTACCATTTTTATCTTTCATACCACCACTGACTTCATTGGCACCCTGTCTAGCTCTCTTTACCTCCTTCCAGAACATTTTCGTACATTCCCTCCACTTTGCACTCAAATTCCTTCCAAATTCCTCATCCGCTCTCTTCTTACTCTCTCTTACTAATCTTTTCACCTCTCTCCTCCTTACTACATATAACTCTTTCATCCGTCTCTCAGCTTCTTCGTCGCCCCTGTTCTTCATGCACTCATTATATGCTTTCTTTTTTTGTACCACAGCCTCTTTCACCTCTTCAGTCCACCATGCTGTTTCCTGAACCCCCTTTCGTCTTCTCTTCACCCCACACACTACCTCACATGCTGCACAGATTTCTTCTGTGAATACCTTGCACACACCTTCCACGTCCCCCATCTGCTCCAATCTATACTTACCCAATCGCTCCTCCACTTCCCTTTTATGTTCAGCCTTTATTCCATCCTCTTGTAACTTTTCTACCCTCCTTGTAACAAATACTTCCTCTTGTCCTTCCCTTCTTCTCTTCCTCCATCTTGTTTGGATTCTGATTCTGGCCACCACCAAGTGGTGGTCAGAAAGTCCACTCCCCCAACCTCTATATACTCTTGCATCCATTACACATCTTCTCATCCTTTCATCCACACACACATAGTCAATCATTGCCTTCTGTTCATTCATTCCCCCGTCCTCTCTTCTCACCACTCGCCATGTATACCTATGGATTATTTTGTGCCTGAAGAGGGTATTAGCTACCACCAACCCCCTCCCATCACAAATGTCCACTAAAGCACTGCCATTCTCATCCATCTCTGCAGGCACACCCCACTCACCAACCACTCCATCCACCTTCTCATTTCCTACTTTTCCATTCATATCTCCAATCAGAAACACTCTCTCATTCCTTTCAAACTTTTCCAAGCAGGCTTCCACATTTGTCCAAAACTCTTCTCTCACTCTACTTACACGATCTTGCGTTGGCACATACACGCACACAGTTGCCCACATTTGTAGTCCAACTTTCACTCTTACCCACACAATCCTTGACCCAACTGATCCATACTCTCTTACAGTCTCCTTCCACCTGTTACTCACAACAATACACACTCCCTCTTTCGCCCTCTCATTCTCACCCACTCCCGCGCATATACTCCATCCATATTCCCATTCTCTCACACTCTCACCTCGCCATTTAGTTTGTTATTCCACATATATCCACTTTCGCACTCTCAAGCACCTGTACAATCTCTCTCTCTTTCACCTCACCATTCATACCCCTTACATTCTAGGTCGCAATCTTTACCTCGTCCTTTGTCCGTTCCTTTTTCGTCAACTTTTTTTCAGTACTGGTCCGAGGCTTCCTGTTCATATTTTTAGTTGTTTTTACGGGGTGGGGCACTAGCCCACCACCAACCTTTTTAGTCGCCTCCTACGAGAAGCAGGGATACTGGATTTTTTTCTGTTTTTTTTGCAATTTTTTGGCATTTTTGGGTTTCGAACATCAGCCTACAGTGTCCGAACAGTGGTGTAACCGGATAGTGGTCGTCCGGAATGTAGAGAGATTACTGTATTTTATTTTTAGGAATGTCTCTTAGCTGCTTTTGACATATTAGAGTGTTTTGTAGGGGTTAGACAGTGATTAAGTCTTATTGGGTTGGGGAGTCAGGGGTTCCTAGGGGGGACTTTTTCCATGACCCGGCATTGACAGTATACGTCAGGCGTTTGGCTCTGTTACGCTAGGTAATCGGGAGCTTACTGTATGCTCATTTCTGCAACATTCGCGGTCTTTCCTCTAACTTTCGTTCTGTTGAGCACCACCTCTCCTCCTCTAAACCTCACCTTCTCTTCCTAACTGAGACTCAGCTGTCTGAGGCAACTGATAACAAACCCTTTTCTGTATCCTCCTACTTTTTGTATACTCATTTCAAAGCCAAAGGTGGCTGTTGTGTATATGTACACAGCGACTTATCTTGCTCTCGTGTTCCTGAACTTGATTCTTCTGAATTCTCTACTCTCTGGCTTCGGCTTTCCTGTCATTCTCTGACTAAATATATCTGCGCTGGTTACTTATCCCCTAACTGTACTGACAATGAAAAATTCTTCGACTATCTTACTTCTGCGATGGAACACATTCTATCCATTTCTCCTGTCTCTGAAATCTCCATTCTAGGAGATATCAATGTTCACCACCACCTTTGGCTCTCCTCTCCTTCCACTGATCCACCTGGTGAACAAGCCTACATCTTTTCTATCCTTAATGACCTAGAGCAGCTTGTACAGCACCCTACCCGTATCCCTGACCTCCTTGGAGAGAGTTCCAACATACTTGACCTTTTCCTAACAACTAATCCTTCTGCTTACACTGTTCATCTTTTCTCTCCGTTGGGCTCCTCCGATCACAATCTTATTACCTTAACATGTCCAGTCACTCCAGTACGGCCTGTAGACCCTCCAAGGAAACACCGCCTGTGGCACTTTGGAGCTGCAGATTGGGAGGCCCTCAGGCAGTACTTCTTTGATTTTCCATGGAATGATTATTGCTTCCATGGCCGGGAGCCATCTGAGTGTGCCTTGCGCGTTACGGAGGTTATTCTCTCAGGCATGGAAGCATACATTCCTTTCTCATATCCTCTGACTAATGCAAGAAAGCCTTGGTTTAATCACGCTTGTTCTAATGCTGTCCGCAACAAGGAGAGGGCCTATAAGAGGTACCGGAGCCAACCCACCCCTGAATCACACCTTTTATATATTTCTGCCCGGAATCGTGCTAAGTCTGTTCTTCGCTCTGCTAAAAACAATTTCATCCGTGCTAAATGTTCCCAACTCTCCAACTCGAACTCTTCTCGCTCCTTCTGGCACCTTGCCAAAAACCTTTCTAACAACTTTACCTCATCATCCTTCCCTCCTCTTTTCTACTCTGATGGCTCTGTAGCTATTTCTTCTACTGATAAAGCAGATCTCTTTGCTCAGACTTTCTCCTCCAATTCCACCTTAGACGATTCCGGTGCTATTCCTCCATCACTTCCCCCCTCTGACTTCCTATTGTCTGACATTAAAATTTCTTCAGCAGATGTGTTCTCTGCCATTACTGGCCTCAATACTAAAAAGGCATACGGTCTTGATGGAGTCCCTCCTGTTGTCCTCAAAAACTGTGCTTCTGTGCTTACACCCTGCCTAGGTAAACTCTTTCGCCTTTGTCTCTCAACTTGTACCTTTCCTTCTTGCTGGAAGTTTGCTCTCATTCAGCCAGTCCCAAAGAAGGGTGACCATTCCCAACCCTCTAACTATGGTCCAATTGCTTTAACATCCTGCGTATCAAAAGTTTTCGAGTCAATTCTTAACAGAAAAATTTTAAAGCACCTTTCCTGTCACAACCTTCTTTCTGATCGTCAGTATGGGTTCCGTCAGGGATGCTCCACTGGCGATCTTCTCACCTACCTTTCAGACTCTTGGTCATCCTCCTTTCGGGACTTTGGCGAAAGCTTTGTCATTGCACTTGACATCTCAAAGGCTTTCGATCGAGTCTGGCATAAATCTTTAATTTCCAAACTGCCCTCCTACGGTTTCTATCCTTCTATCTGTGCCTTCATCTCTAGCTTCCTTTCTGGTCGTTCTATAGCCGCTGTTGTAGACGGCCATCGTTCCTCTCCTAGACCTATCAACAGTGGTGTTCCTCAGGGTTCTGTCCTATCACCTACTCTCTTCCTTTTATTCATCAGTGACCTTCTAAGCTGTACATCTAACCCTATCCACTCATATGCTGATGATTCCACCCTTCACCTTTCCATTCGGTTCCCGCAACGTCCATCTCAGCAGTTACTTCAACAAAAAAGGGATGAGGCTATGGCACACCTAATGTCTGATTTGGCTCGTATCTCTGATTGGGGTAAAAATAATCTTGTTATTTTTAATGCATCAAAAACTCAGTTCTTACACTTATCAACCCGACAAAATCTTCCTCAGGATTACCCACTAATGTTTAATAATGAACAGTTATGTCCTGCATCATCCTTGAACATGCTTGGGGTTTCATTCTCTCAGGATTTGTCTTGGAAAGAACATATTACATCTCTTGTGAAATCTGCTTCCAAGAGATTAGGTGTGCTAAGCCGATTCCGTACTTTCTTTACCCCTGCACAGTTGTTGACCTTGTACACGGGTTTTATTCGCCCGTGTATGGAGTACAACTCTCATGTGTGGGGAGGCTCCCCACATGCAGCTCTTCTCAATAGGGTGGAGTCAAAGGCTTTTCGTCTCATTAACTCTCCTTCTCTTACTGATTCCCTTCAACCATTGTCTCTTCGCCGCACCGTTGCATCTTTATCTCTCTTCTATCGCTACTTCAACGGTCACTGTTCCTCTGAACTGTCTGCTTGCATCCCTCCACCTCTACGACGGGCACGTAGTACCCGTCTAGCAACAAACTCTCATCCCTTTTCTGTCCAACTCTCTAATGCAAGAGTTAACCGTTACTCCCAGTCTTTTATTTATGCAACTGGTCAACTCTGGAACTGTCTTCCTCTGTCTGTATTTCCTACTTCCTATGATCTCCAGTCTTTCAAACGCAGTGTGTCCAGGCATCTCGAATTGAACGGATCTTGAATTTGGCTCTCTTTTGTACTGTTTTTGCTTTTTCTTGGAAGGAACAGTATGCAGGCCCGTGGCCTTTGGTTCCTTCTTCCATGCATATAAAAAAAAAAAAAAAAAAACTAATCCTCGTGCTTACACTGTTAATCTTTCCTCTCCACTGGGCTCCCCCAATCACAACCTTATTACCTTAACCTGTCCTATCGCTCCAGTACGGCCTGTGGACCCTCCAATGAAACATCGACTATGGCACTTTGGTGCTGTAGATTGGGATGCCCTCAGGCAGTACTTCTTTGATTTTCCCTGGAATGATTATTGCTTCCATGGCCGGGAGCCATCTGAGTGTGCCTTGCACATTACGTAAGTTATTCTCTCAGGCATGGAAGCATACATTCCCTTCTCATATCCTTTGACTAATGCAAGAAAGCCTTGTTTAAATCACGTTTGTTCTAATGCTGTCTGCAACAAGAAGAGGGCCTATAAAAGGTACCAGAGCCAACCCACCCCTGAATCACATCTTTTTTATGTTTCTGTCTGGAATCATGCTAAGTCTGTTCTTCGCCCTGCTAAAAATAATTTCATCCGTGCTAAATGCTCTCAAATCTCCAACACAAATTCTTCTCGCTCCTTCTGGCACCTTGCCAAAAACCTTTCTAACAACTTTACCCCATCATCCTTCCCTCCTCTTTTCTACTCTGATGGCTCTGTAGCTATTTCTTCTACTGATAAAGCAGATCTCTTTGCTCAGACTTTCTCCTCCAGTTCCACCTTAGACGATTCTGGTGCTGTTCCTCCATCACTTCCCCCCCCTGATTTCCTCATGGCTGACATTAAAATTTCTTCAGCTGATGTATTTTCTGCCATCACTGACCTCAATACTAACAAGGAATATGGGCCTGATGGAGTCCTTCATGTTGTCCTTAAAAACTGTGCTTCTGTGCTTACACTCTGCCTAGGTAAACTCTTTCGCCTTTGTCTATCAATCTGTACCTTCTTGCTGGAAGTTTGCTCCCATTCAGCCAGTCCCAAAGAAGGGTGACCATTCCCAACCCTCCAACTACCGACCAATTGCTTTAACATCCTGTGTCTTAAAAGTTTTCTAGTCTATTCGTAACAGAAAAACTTTAAAGCATCTTTCCTTTCACAACCTTCATTCTGATCATCAATATGGGTTCCTTCAGGGACGCTGCATTGGCGATCTTCTCACCTACATTTCAGCCTCCTCGTAATCCTCCTTTCGGGACTTTGGTGAAAGCTTTGCCATTGCACTTAACATCTCAAAGGCTTTTGATCGAGTCTGGCATAAATCTTTAATTTCCAAACTGCCCTCCTTCGGTTTATATCCTTCTATCTGTACCTTCATCTCTAGCTTCCTTTCTGGTCATTCTGTAGCCGCTGTTGTAGACGGCCATTGTTCTTCTCCTAGATCTATCAACAGTGGTGTTCCTCAGGACTCTGTCCTATCACCAACTCTCTTCCTTTTATTCATCAGTGACCTTCTAAGCTGTACATCTAACCCTATCCGCTCGTACGCTAATGATTCCACCCTTCACCTTTCCTTTCAGTTTCCGCAACATCCATCTCAGCAGTTACTTCATCAAACAAGGGATGAGCCTATGGCACACCTGATGTCTGACTTGGCTCGTATCTCTGACTGGGGTAAATATAATCTTGTTGTTCTGCCCTTTCCTCTCCTCCATCCTTCTTTCCTTCAATCCTTTTCTGTTTTTCTTTCCCTCATTCTTTCCTTGTCCTTCTGCCTACGGGTGACTTTACACTCCCTCTTTTGTCTTTCTTGCCTTCATTCTTTCCTCGTCCTTCTGCCTGTGGGTGACTCTACACTAAGTGACAAGCCAAATGGTTTCCTGTACACCAGGAATCCATTTACTTCGCTGGGTGGTAACCATATAACCAAATTTTGGCGCCTGGTGGTTTAGTGGGTAATTACGGTGCTCCAGTCGGATTGAGCCAGTGAAGGTTTATATCCAAGGGATGGTTGGGGTTTATTGCTCACGTAATGCTATTCAGGGATGAGTGAGGCTGGTCACTCTCATCTTAAATGTCAGGACCAACTTGCCTAGCCCTGGGCTCCTACGCTCGTCTGTGGGGCGACGTAGGATTGGGTAATGAATGAATGAATGAATGTTTTTAATGCATCAAAGACTCAGTTCTTACACCTATCAACCCGACAAAATCTTCCACAGAAGTACCCACTAATGTTTAATAGTGTCCAGCTCAGTCCTGCATCATCCTTGAACATGCCTGGGGTTTCATTCACTAGGGATTTATCCTGGAAAGGACATATTACATCTCTTGTGAAATCTGCTTCCAAGAGATTAGGTGTGCTAAGCCAACTCCGTGCCTTCTTTACCCCTGCACAATTGTTGGCTTTACACACGAATTTTATTCGCCCTTGTGTAGAGTACAACTCCCATGTGTGGGGAGGCTACCCACATACAGCTCTTCTCAACAAGGTGGAATCAAAAGCTTTTTGTCTCAATAACTCTCCTCCTCTTACTAGCTCCCTTCAGCCTCTGTATGTTTGCCATACTGCTGCATCTTTATCTCTTTTCTATCACCACTTCAATGGTCACTGCTCGTCTGAACTGTCTGCTTGCATCCCTCTGCTACTATGGTGGGCGCATGGCACCCGTCTAGCAACAAACTCTAATCCCTTTTCTGTCCAACTCTCTAATGCAAGAGTTAACCGTTACTCCCAGTCCTTCTTTTATGCAATAGGTCAACTCTGGAACTGTCTTCATCTGTCTGTCTTTCCTGCTTCCTATGATCTCCAACCTTTCAAACGCAGTGTGTCGAGGCATGTCGAATTGAACGGATCTTTAATTTGGCTCTCATATTGTTTTTGTTCTTTCTTGGAAGGAACAGTTTATGGGTCGATGGCCTTCTTCCTTGCATAAAATATACAGATATATGTGTATATATATACAGTAAGACCTCACTATAACGGACTAATTGGGGCCCAAGCCAGTCCGAAAAATGCAAAATTCCAATAAAAGCGACATCCGGACTTACCCCTGGTAATCTGGACTTTTTCCAATATATCAGACATTAGTCTGGATTACATCAGTGGTTTTCACCACCATTGCAGTATTGTACTGTGTTATACCTTCACTACATTAATCAAATGGCATAATAATACTGTGCTGTGCACTGAAAAACATGTTTTTTACTTGTCTTATTGTGGTGAACATAGCTGAAGTGGTCATGCAGTCCGGACTGCTTTCTTGCTTTATCGGACTTTTTCCGATATATAGGAGTTTAGTCTGGTAGCTCCTCGAGTCCGATAAAAGCGAATTCCGGTCTATTGAAGTCCGTTATATCGAGGTTTTACTGTATATATATATATACATACATAAAGGTACAGAGTACCAGGAGAAAATGATAATGGGAAGTGACTAAAACCTTTCTCACACACTCATCCACCATTTCCTTGGCCTACCTCTCCTTCTCCCCCCTTCAAATTCGCTCAGATATACCTTTTTCACTACTCATATTGTTATCCATTCTCTCCGCATGACCTTAACATTTCAGTACACTCCTCGATTCTGGTGTCCACAGACTTCCTCACTCCAGATCTTTCACGAATCACATTATTTCGTATCCTATCCACTCTCTGTACTCCACATACATTCCTCAGCAATCCCAGCTCCACTGTTCTCACTCTTGACTTTCTATTTTCATGCCACACCATAGTCTCACATCCATATGTTAAAGTTGGCACTAACATTCCTTCATGTAAGCCTAGTGCAGCTGCGACACTCAAGCCTGTTTCTCATCAAGGCCTTCATTGCACCAGCTACTTCCCTTCCTTGTCACTCTGCTTTCCACTTCTTTTGCACATTTTTCTCTCTTTTTTGTCACTGTACCCAGGTATTTGAACTCTCTCACCAATTCCAGTCTCTCTCCATTCACTGTAATGAACATTAGGATTCACCTTCTCTCTCAGTAACCATGAATAACCTTATCTATTATTTAATTTCAGCAGCTGTATGTTAATGCAGTCTACTCCAGCCTGAGACCTCTGCCACTATTCAACCATGACTTGTACTGTTAAAAGTTGAAGTATGTTTATTACTATTGTTGTGGTTCATAACAGGGGCAACTATTTATTAAAACAACTCTGAGTAAGTTGAGGCAGCTTAGAAAGGTGTGTTGGTTGAATATTTGGGTAAAAAACCTTGTTGAGATGGGAGCATGTGAATTTAGGGAATGATAATTTTACACATTAGTCTTTCTGTAATTATGGAGGTGTATGGCAACAGACCACAATATTGGGTGGTTTGCCTAGCATGTAAGGTTGTTGGGTCAGAATACATGCAACAGTTCGGGTCCCAAAGGTGATCGGTAGTTTTCCTATTGTGTAAATTGCCATCAGGGGTGTAGGTTGCTCTCCAACCATCAAGTGTCCTGGATTACAGTAGCCTAGCCTTGTTCCGAAGGAAGTAGTGTGGGATTGACAGTAACTAGTTTAAGGATTCGAATCTCATTAAAATCAAGCTATACTGATCTACCAGTAGACCCGCCGACATGTCGTAAAAATACCCCCGCTAATACCAATACACCAGTCCTGTATGAGGCAGCCCTAGCATGTATTCAATATGGACAGTGGGTGTTAGTGCCAAAGTGGTGACATGTAGAGGTGTTGGTATGTAGGAGGACTGCTGGGCCATGATAGCAGGCTGTGAAGCCTATGCCCAGAGTCGGACACATTAAAAAAAAAAAAAAAGTTTAGAGTACTGGGACACCATCTGTTTTCTTCCAAATATCAAGGATTTGGTTGTGGTCAGGAAGTTTAACCCTCCCCGTACCCACTAATTTATTACAAAACCCACCCCCAAAACCCAATTTTTTTTTTTTTTTTTTTTGCTAAAACCTCCGCTTCTTATGGAAAACATCGAAAATTCAACATGAAAGTACTCACCTTAAGTTAAAAATGCCCTAAACAGGTGAGGCCCCTCACCTGGTTACTGCTTTCTGTGAAGCTGCGCTCCATAAAAGACACTCCCTATGCGAGGGAAACAACCAAAACCACTCAGACTAGTAGATATTTATTTATTTGGTATAAATTTATATGTAGTACAAGAGTACATTGGTTTTCACACAGTAATATAGGCGATGTAAGTATTGTTCACTCACCAAACACATTAACATACCACACCTACCTTGGCGACATTATCTCCTCATCACTTCTGCTCACTGCAAACTCTGGTGCCACGTAATCTTTCTCTTCCACATCGGGAATCACTTTCGCCTTGAATTTCGTCAGAGACACTGTGGTGCTACATGTCTTTACTGACCAAGTCACTGCTAACAGGTGAGTCGCCAAGAAAATGGAGGGGTGGGGGTTACACAGGGTCAGGCAGTGTTGCCGCCTGACTGAGGGTAGAGGAAGGTCTCCCACATGCCTACTAAAAATCTCCATCAAAACTTGAAAAATGTGCAAACGACGGGCCTTTAAATTGCAGAACGTACGATGTACGTCGTGGGGACTGAGCATGAAAAAAGTTGCGACGTGCATCGTACGTTGCAGGGACGGAGCGGGTTAAGGATTTCATTGAAGATGTTTATGACTCAGGGCAAGGTTCTTTTTGTGAAGATATGTAATTTTCTCTGGTCCTGCTGCTGATTTTAAATACAATTTTGTAATGGAATTGTTATGAGATAAATTGGGAGGGATCTGTATGTTTCCTTCAAATTTCCTCAAGCTTTTAACAGTGGGGGGGGGGAAGGGGGGATTGTTGAGCAGCATGTAACTGTGCAACAGGCTTATCAAATATAATACCATGGTATAAGTGTAATATATATATATATATATTTTTTTTTCATGTACACAAACAATTCCAGTCTTTCATAGGAAAGTACAGTAGCTATATACACCAGGAACACAAAAGCCAGTATTCACAGTGAAAGATGAACACCAGGAAGACTTACAGCATCACACCATATAGAGTAAAAAGTACAATTCCATTCATCTTGTGCTTATGTCGCTGACCATATAAAATGCATGAAAAACCATGGTTAGGAAAGTGTGCTTACAATCTAGCTGATGGAACTGTCCTATTACAGACATATGATGACTCAATACTTAGTATTGCATCTTTTATACAGGTATTATCAGCACTTCATGAGTAATAATATATTCATACAGTACAAATATCTGGTACATCACGGATTATGCAAAATTGAAAAGTACACAACTTGTACTATAGTCTAATGAGCACTGTTTATCAAAACTACTCATCAATTGCATGATCATGCTGATATTACAAATAAAGGTACCAGTACTCAGTCCAAAACTTTCAAACAACTATACATACTTGTACCTGTAAAATCACCAAGACAGACATGCAAACATTACAACAGTGAAACATGGGTGAATTTAGATAATTCCATAAAATCCATACACTAAAACAGAAAATATTACAATAACAATTCTAACAAAGGTAACTATAAATCAGGGTACTAATAGTTTTATGATGGTAAGTACTACTACCCAATGGCAACATAAAAACTGTAAATCTGACACATAGGAATCTTACACCCAAGATTGTAACGATGGTCCTCCCAACACAATGCAACTTCTGATCCCTCATAAAATCCTCACATTAAAGTCTAACAGAAACTTCCTCTGCCACTTAACTCCAAAACATAAAGTAGTTAATTATTCGATATGTCTTTAATCCATCCATCCATCATCGAATCCTGTCGCCCCGTGAGAAGCGTAGGAACTCGGGGCTAGGCAAGTTGGTCCTGACATATAAGATGAGAATGGCCAGCCTCACTCATCCCTGAGTGGCATTATGTGAGCAATTAACCCCAACCATCCATTGGATATAAACCCACACCAGTTCAATCTGACTGGTGCGCCTTAATTACCCACTAAACCACCAGGTGCCATAATTTGGTTACATGGTTACCGCCCAGCATGGTAAATGGTTTCCTGGTGTACAGGAAACCATTTGGCTTGTCACTCAGTGTAGAGTCACCCATAGGCTGAAGGAAGAGAAATGAATGAAGGAAAAAGAGACAGAAGAGGAAGTGTAAAGTCACCTGTAAGCAGATGGAAGAGGAAATAAAGATGGAGGAAGAAGGAAGGAAGAGAGGAAAGGGCAGACACCCAAAGCAGCACTACACTGAGTGAGTGGATGGGGAGTACCCCCACCTACCACATAATAATAATAATAAAATAATGGAAAATACTTCATATCATCTACACTGTAAAAAGCAGTGTAACATTAAAGTGCAGTTCATCATGTGTTCACTCATATCACACTAATCAAGAATGCTCTCAAAATAAAAGGTCTATCACTTGAAATGGGTTGCAAGGCAAAGAGGTGATATACATCTATGAAATCCTGTCCATGCCATGACAATGACAATGCAGCAAGCAAAAAGGGAGGTGATATACAGTATATTAAGATAATTATTACAAGATAGAAATAATGTACTAGAACCTAAAGTGTAGGCAGCTACATATAAATTTAAATCTCATATACTCGTATCACTTCAGTACAGCAATGTCAGTCAGATTATGGTGATTGCCTCTTGTGGGTACTAGCTGACTTTTTACAGGCATTACCTGTTCACTGTATTGCCTCTGGAGGCAAAGTGTTATGGAGGGATGAGATCTACAACCTGGAGATTTTTTTTCCCCCCCCCCTATTCCCTGGTAATTATATTTAACTTGACACAAACCTTCCAAGCTAGAAGCATTAGATATAGCCTTAATATACTGTACCCTTAGAGAACGAGAGGACTTCCAAATTCATTAAAATCATCTGGCATTAGCTGGAATAAACTGAAAAAGAATCAGCTGAATTCTAGTGCTTAAAATATGTTATGGATAAAAAATGCTTTGGGTAAAATATGGAGGGATGCAATTCTTAACTCTTTCAATTCTATGGCTTAACTTTTGTTCTTGCTATAACCAAATAATTCAAAATGGTAATGACCTTATTAATGACGGTGTTCATGAAAGCTACATCTGATCCCTGCAC
>JAGKTI010023331.1:0-14853 GCA_018397915.1 Birgus latro
ATCCACACCTCCCACACCTGTATCACCCCAACTATGGCCTCCAGGGGGTGAAGCAGCTGGGCACAATAGATGGCACTCAGTGCCAGCTGCCAACTCAGCATAATGACACCCAGGACTACACTCAGCACCAACAGGACAACCTGAAACACGTCATTTTTGACAAACCAAAAGCCAACCCAAGTGGTGAGGAACCAACAGTGATAAACAATAAGCCAAGTTAGACCCGCGTTCAGCTCATACCGCAATTGTGAAGAAATTACCATCCCGGTCAATTCAGACAACATTAGCCTACCGGGATAGTGACTATATTGTTCTCCTAATGACTTAACTGCCCAGGTAAGCCTTGATGGCTCAATATTATGTCGCAAAATTGTGTTTAGAGCAACACCATTCTCAACAAATTTGGAAACAATATCAGAAATATCCTTACGGAAATAGGGAACACATGTTTTGACAAAAATGGTGAAACCTAAATCACTAAGGGACAAAATTACGAAGCAACAAGTTATGAGTACGAACAATATCTTTTTGAGGAGGGGCCGAATCCCGTTATTGTTGACGGGAAGAGTGGTGGGGCGGTAGACCCCGTTGTCCATGTGTACAACTGTGTGGGACATTTTGCGATGAGCTTACCAAAACTTAATCGTAAGCTATATCACAATCCAATGTCGTACTACAGAGTACGATTAATTTTAACGTCACAAACCCTTCTAAAATTACGGGTCACAATCAAAATGCGAGAGCGCGGACAGCACTCCCTCTCGCTAACTCGTCCACTAGAGTCGCTCACACAGGTGCTCATCTTTTATAGCCCCAAGACACCGGAAGTGGATGTTATGAATACTTATACTTCACGCTGCGAATATTTCGTTGTTTTTCTTCCATAATTCCTCAGTGCCATTCAAACCCTTTAAAAACTTACACATTTTAAGAAAAAACAAAATCGTTTTCTTAATTTTAGTAAATTAAGGTTGATTTAGTGTTAAAATCGCATATTAAGAAACGTCAAGTAGGTAATATTTTCGAGACTGCGTTTTTTTCGGTCGTATAAACTTAAATTCAAATCTGCGTTTGTATTTTTGAATGCACCACAGCAAGGGCAACATAAACTTGCCATATTGTTTTGTGAATATTCACTGTTTCCTTTTTCATTTCCTAACTATTGTTTCTTCAAAGATGACAAATAAATAACTTTTCACAGAGACTTCTCCAACCTCCTTGGAAAATATCATGTATAGTTATGACACCTACCACAATACTAACCTACTGACCTGTGGCTCCATATCCTTTCCATAGCACCTCTTCGTGACTAGCACCACAGTCTAAGTCAGTGCTAATCTGTTCTTACAGCACAACACTGAAGATGGTTAGATGGCAATTTTACGCCAAGTTAAAGTAAACAAGAGTTTAGTATCGTCACTATTTACTTTCCTCTAACTTCTCCTAAAGGCCTTACTTTGATCAGCTGGATTGGTGATAATTACAGTATAAGGGAAAAACATTCAAGCACCAGATTCTGTAGCTACTAATGGTGCTTTTAATACCAAAATCAAACAATTTATGGATGCTGTGAACTCTCTTCAGCTACAGTTAGGGTGAGGTGGGGGTCAACCGTACTATTAGTGACAAAATATTCACCAAACATTCAGATAAAGGTTTTATTATAAAATGTAAATATCAAAAGAAGCTTCAGGGAAAGGGCTATCTTTGGTATGGTTATGACTTCTTTTGAAAAAAGGTAAGTTGCCTTTGAGTTACTTGAAAGTGTATTTTCAAAAAGGTAGCCATGTGTATAGATAGTGGGGGTGAAATCTACATCCTATTTGACAACACTTTAATGTGTTACCGAAGTAAATCTAAGTTTATATATGAAGTAGGCAATGTAAGAATTCAGAGCAGAGACATTATCTACTCCATGACTTTCATACTGCCTTACAAGCAACACAAAAATTTAATATACCATTATCAAATGTTTAACCTGGCTGAATACTGAAATGTGGTGCTAAATTATTGTAAAAGTAAAGGACATATGCTGTCCCAGTACAAAAATGTTGGCCACATGATAAATATATATGCCATGAATGAAGAAAAGCTGGCCAGGTTAAGACGTAAGACTGTTATTATCTAAGAAATATGTATAACACTACATAAATAAGGGTGAAGGTACACACTGCACGCTTTAATCCACCTCGGGTGTTATGCCTGCATGTTAACCTGGTGTTACAAGTCTACTTCATATTGTACTGAGTTACAGCCACAATTAATTTAATTATTCTGGCAAGCCTCTGTTTTACCTTCTCCCATTTGCAAGGCATGTTGATAAACCTGTGAAAGACATATTACGTGAGTTCTTCACACACAAATGACCTTACTAATACTGTATTTTGCAATTTGTGGTGGACCGTAGAGAAAGGAATTGGTATTGTACGCCCTACAACTATTGGTAAAAATAAAATGACACAATATCTTTATTGGGTTATTGGCCAAATAATTTAATCTGCAAGGCTCAACTGCATATCCCATATTAACAAAATTATACATATATCCCTGCAACACAATCGTACCGTATATGACTGAAAATCATGTTGCACCAAACACACGTACATAATTTCATGCTGGATTGCTAGCAGTAATGTTCTGTGAGTATCCAGGTACCTTCTGGGTATTTTATTTTGTACGATGTGTCCACTACCCACGCCATAATACTTATAAATTCGACACAGGCATCGGGTTTCAATGGTCATCAATATCTTCATAATTATATTACAGTAGCTAAGCAGACAGACTCTAATTACGACAGAATGCCCTACCATCAGAATCTACCAGTATTCATTGTCGATATACGTTGTATCAACAGTGCTAAATGTTATACCAGATATCCAAAAAACTGAAAACTCACCTCCCACATCCAGCTTTCCAGATGTAAACATGGCGCTACCAGGCGGCCCAGCTGTCGTGCCGCGTTTTCTTCTTAAGCGGTTACTTTTCTAGGCCCAACAGGGAGGAACTGAGAGCGTCTGTGCCATCCCTGGTACGGTTTATGCCCACCTCACCCTACCCTAGAGCGTCTGTACCACCCCCTAGCACGCTTATGCCACCCTCACCCTACCCTAGAGCGTCTGTACCACCCCTTAGTACGTATGCCAAGCTCACCCTACCCTAGAACGTTTGTACTACTCCCTTACGCCCACTTCATCCAACCAAAGAGTGTCTGTACTGTACCCTGGACTATGCATTTGACTAATGTCATGCGAAAAGAATATTATGGTTAAAATCTGATGGCATCAAATATATTACATACTAATTATCCCAACAGCATGTTAAAATGCCACAAGATATTCGCCTACGTGGATATACACGTATAAATACTTTTCTACTTCAGAGAGTGGACGATTAGCCCATACATGTTCTTCGCAAACATTCATATTTACTGGAATTCAATGTATTACAAGATCATTTTATAAATAAGTTTGACAAATATACTTACATAACACCGTGGGTGAATGTTATTGTTGTAGTGACTACAGTATATTCTTTTAAAGTAACTACACTGATAAACTGGTATACACCACTTTTATGTGATTAAACTGTGTAATATGCATTACGACTAGCCATTCAACATACCGTGCAACGCTACCTGCAGCTGTGGTAGTCCATCTCTGTTCACTTCCAGGAGAGTCTGACCATGCAGTGTCTTCTCCAGCTGTGGTACTCTGTCTCTGTCCTCTTCCACGGGAGTCTGACCATCAGGGTGGAAGGAACGGATGCTGCCATCTGTGTAATGTCATAAATAGTTTGGGATCATTGTGACATACCTATAACCAACAGTGTTGCAATGTGTGTGCAATATGGACACCATCGGTAGCTATGAGGAGAATGCATTGATAAAAAGACAGCTTATAAGCCTTATCCTCGCCATTATCACTGAGACTGGGGAGCCTACCAAACTCATAGTGCGGCTACTCTGTTATGTCCTCACAACAAATTGGCTATGCTATCATATTTTGTATATGACTGTATGTCACTTGTATATTATGACTATATGCCATAATGTGTTCTGTATTATAACATGTTATGGACATCCATACATCGTAACAGAGGAAACGCCTGTCAACCATTTGAGCCCCGTTTACAAAATTAGTCATTGCCATCAAGTTGCATGTGTTACATATAATCATTATACAATCCTGGAGGAGGAATGGGTGAATATCTATCACAGTCTGCTGGTGTCAATTGATGTGTACAACAGCACATGGATGGACGCTGATGGAAGACAATCTTCAGCACTTGTAGCGGGATGTACTGGTGGATCCTCGATTGACATCCCCTGGAGCCAATTTATACGAACTTAACGTTAGTCCTAATACATAAGGGGAGTAGCAGGTAATATGTGCACCATTTATCCATACATGAAGTACAGTATACACTACATATGTTTGGCAAGGTTTCTTTGTTCTGCCCGCAACCGTTATGCAGGTTAATATAAAAATCTCCAATTTGTCATATACTGTATAATACAGTAAAAGCATGCCAAATATAATTTTCATTTTGGGGTGTGTGGGGGTGTGGGGGGCGGGAGGTGGGAAAGCTCAGGCATCCCAAGTTATCAGCATCACCTAGAATTTCCTTGTTGAAGTAACATGTGCTAATCGGTCACGTCTGGGTAAGCTGAAGTTAAGCCAGGTCTTTATGTGGGGCAATATCACGCTCATCACATTATACAGACTGGGGTCTGACATGGAACCGAAGCTGGCTTCGGTTTCATGAAGCCAAGGTTTTTAGATCGCGGCTTCGGCTTCATGAAGCCATGGTTTTTGGTCGCGGCTTCGGCTTCACGAAGACATGTTTTTTGGTCGTGGCTTCGCCTTCATGAAGTCATGTTTTTGGTCGTGGCTTCGCCTTCATGAAGCCATGGTTTTTGGTCGTGGCTTCGGCTTCATGAAGACATCGTTTTTGTTTGCGGCTTCGGCTTCACGAAGCCATGGTTTTTAGGTCGCGGCTTCGGCTTCGAAGCCAAGGGCCTGGCTTCAGTCCCAGTTGCTGGCTAAAGCACCAGAGCCAGAAATTCGTTACAGGATCGGAATATGCATAAAAACTGCCTGATTTTCATATTTTCAAGTCCTTTCTTTTGCATCCACTTCAGCTCAATAAAACATCAAATATTATATACAGAATCATTTATTTCCTGACTGCCAATTCCTGGGGTCAACATTACATTTGTATGTAAAAGATAATGGTACTGTACCAATTTGCCCCTAGGTAAGATGCAAGGTATTATGCATTCACTCACTTGCAAGGACTCACTACGTTTTAATTTCTGATTTTCTTACTGGCTGGTTACAACTGGGATAGTGACACGAAGCTGGTTACTGGTTTCATAAAATTCAGACGGCTTCGGCTTTGTCTTTCTGAATGCTCAACTGGCTTCAGCTTCGGCTTTGTCTTTGTGAATGTTTACCTGGCTTCGGCTTCGGCTTCACGACTTTCCAAGGGTGCCGGCTTCGGTTTCATGACTTTTGAAGGGCTTCGGTTTCAAAGCCAAAGAGGTGTCTTCAGCCCCATGTCTGACTGGGGTTGAGAAATCCATTGGCTGGGTACAGTGGTATGACAATACAACTTGTTGATCCACTAACTGGATGGCAATACATAATTACTGACAAATGTCATAACATTAATGGTACTGTCTGACATGCAAATATGACTTACGGGAGGAGTCACTTTATATATATATTTTGTATAAGCCATGTATTGATGTTATCCATTCTCTGCACAAATACACAATTTAAGAATGCTATAAATATCATTCAGAGTAAATATTCTATTAGGGAGTGCAACACATAACTATTACTGGTGGAATGGGGACAGCTGTTGGAACAAGTCTGTGCTAATAAAGTAATATTCTTCACGGAAATGATCGCAGCTTTAAGACAGATGGAGACAACCTATATGTTCTTTGTAATACAAATTTCAGCTATTCTGTGAAAATAAGACTATGTTTGATATAGGTAATGATAACACATTTATTGGTGGTGATGGCAGTAGAGGAAGAATGTTCAAATTAATTACCTGTATCAAGAGACTTGCCTTACTGTACACATGTACAGTCACGTTCTACAGTCACGTTCTAAAGTCCTGTCCTGTGAGCGAACCTTGTAAACCCCGGAGCAGTGAATCTGAACCACCGTACATGAAGTTCCAGTTCTGGCAACAGTTGGTCCGCGGTGTGAGTTGTAAGGCTGGAGGAGGAAGGGTAGAGATGGTGGTGGGGGGTAGGTGGTGGGAGGTGTTGCTGTTACTGATATAGCAGTGCGGTATAAATGTCAGGCATATTTCTTATGGGTGTAAAACCAACACTAACATGTCACACGACTCGGGTGGTTACGTGCCATATGTTCAGTTATGTCATGCATAATCAGTTCCCTAATTCCAATTAAAATGGTGGTCAATTACACTGTGACACTAACTCCCCCTCAGCCCAGCCACCCTCCCTTTCCCACCGTGAGTCGACTGATACGTAATATGGATGGAATAGAAAACATTTCCTCTAGACCAATTATACATGCATAACATAAGGAAGCATTAGGGAAAACATGAGGGTGAGAAACCAGGTTGTTATAGTACGTCGTTTGGGAAAATTATTAAAATATCGCATGGCAACAGTTTAGCTGGAGAGAGAGAGAGAGAGAGAGAGAGAGAGAGAGAGAGAGAGAGAGAGAGAGAGAGAGAGTCCTGTCGGTAGTGCGTTATTAGTGCGTGAGGAAATAAAATTATCATGTTTCCTGTGAGTCTTGTCTCTTTTTTTTCTGTCTCGCAACATGTTCAGTCGTCTGTTTTTTAATACACTGCTATCCATTATCAACCTGACGCTGTGATAGCATCGCCTGCAAATGCTAACAAAAGGTTGTTTTGAGAAGGATCCACAGAAACGTGTTATCTTTCTTTTAATTACTAAATGCGACAGTATTTACAGAGATCAGTTATTCCCTAGAACAGTTACATCAACTTACGACTTATATCACACCGCCTCCTTCACCATTAACTATGATACGACAACAGGACTTATTATCTGCAAACTATTTAACGCCAACGTAATACAGGAATGAGTTTGATGTAAGAGGACCCATGTGTGGAAGTGGTGGGCGACCACAAGCTTGGCGACGCTGTGTAGCAGGGCTGGTGGGGAGCCTGGTCGTATGTGCAAGTGCAGCGGAATTCTGTCTGTGCACTATGATTATATTCACAGTAGGTGGTGATCATGTGATAATACAAAGCATTTTTCCCCACTAATTGTCAGCCAGTCGACATGTCACCTTTCTAAAACCACTATGTTCTAATCAACGCTAACCACATCTACTCCCCTACCGTCCCTCGCCTCGCGGCTGACAATGTTCAGGATGTTAAAAATCCCGAGATATTCTCTTTTATCCCCATAAATCCCGGGATAAAGTATAAAACTTGGTGACAGATTGACTGCCGGATGGAGGTTCTTTAAATATTTTTATATACTAGATTTGGTCATGTTATTATTTATGACATAATAATAAAATGAATTATGTTCATATTTTTATAACTATTATTTAATGATTTGTAGTTTCCCATCGACATCGTCCTGCAACCGTAATTAATTAGAAATGCTGACCAGTGTAACTCAGAAACGGAATTACACATAGGTATATGTTGATTTAGTATGCCTTAAATCATGAGACTGATAATGACAGTGCACTGTATATCTGCTGCACGTATTTTGTCATTAACACTATTTCTGAACTGTGAAGACAGTGAAAGAGAATAAAACGATGCATATTTTAGTGTGCTCGACCAACATACGTGGTACATTGGGTAAAGGAGCCCAAACAGTGGGTCTCCCTCGTTAGTTTACAACTCTCCCCCTTGTTGCTGCCTCTCCAAAACCGGCCTTCTCACCTTTACCCTTTGCCCATTACGTTACACTGGACATCACGTCATCATACATAGTCACAGGACAATACAGTAGATGTAGGAGGTGGCTACGAAAAAGACATGGCGGGTGCGGATGTTTTGGAGAACTTATTATATATTGTTACACACTGATTATTAGGAAATATCCTACAGAGGTCACACAACTGAGGTAGCGTGAGATAAAGAGGGAAGGAGGAATGGAGAGGGTCACTCAGCCACTCACACATGTCCAGTCACATACAGAAAGTGTCACCGTCACCTGTCATAATTCGTAAGCACATAAGTGCTGACGTCTTACCTAATACTGTTCAAAAGTTAATTAACGTGCACTTTACAACCCCATAAGCAGTAAAAAGAAAAATAAGATACGGACATACAGTAGTAATTTCGTAACCGCCACCATCTCGAACAGGTTTTGAAAAGTGCTTATGTTACCATTAAAGAGAAAAAATATAATATTCATGACACAGACCTGAGAAATATGAGACCACGTTATGTAATAAAGAGTTATTAACATAAAATAATTTGTTAATAATGCTAATTAGTTCACTGAAGATATTCTTGACGTCGGGTGCTAACGTTATAGCAGCATACCATTCCCCTTCCCCACCAACATTAACATCGGCCTGTATCGCGCCCCCAGAGGCTCACCAAGAACACACAAGCCTGGGAATCCTCTAAGTCGCATCACCTCAGGTATCTGAAGTGCACCTCATAAACTAGCTAAATGCCTGGCAAAGCCACTTTCCTCAGCCTTGGGGAAAGTCAGCGATTCCCACTTGAAAAATTCGTCCGACCTGATGGGAAGGATGCAGGAAGTGAATTTTCGCAGCAAAAAGATGGTGAGCCTTGATGTGAAGTTACTGTTCACAAATATCCCGGTGGATGGTGCGATACGTGCAGGGGAAAAAGCGTTAGACCTTATCAGTGAGGAGGATTTACCAGTAAGAAATGCGATTACAGGATCCTCGTTCCCATGTGTGTAAAATTTGGTGCTTTCAAAAAATGAGGAATATCGCCAACACGAGGTCCTGGCAATGGGCTCAGCACTCAGTCCAGTGATGGCGTCCCTCTTTATGGTAATGCTTGAAAGGGATCATTACAAAAAGATAGTGCCGAAAAGTACAAAATGGTATAGATATGTGGATGACGTACTACTGATTACACACAGAAACACTAACACTGACAATTTACTACATGAACTAATAATGTAAGTGGAAAGATAAAGTTTACAGTGGAAGAAGAAAATGATGGTAAAATACCGGTGTATCGGAAACCAATCAACAAAGATGATTTAATTCACTACTTAAGCGCTCATGATAACAGAACAAAGGAGTGGCAATTGGATTTTTTCTAAGAGCATTTAGGATTAGTAGTGTAGAGTATCTCCACAGTGAATCAGAGTACATCATAGTGTCTTTCTAAACCTGGGAAACCCCAAGGGCCTCCTAGTCACAACGAAAGAAAAAGCAATGCAAATAATGGAAAGGGGAAAGTCAGATATAAGACAGGATAAGTATTTAATAGTACCAAACTCAGACATAGTCATGAATCTTATAAAACCACTACGTCATACCAACATAAACATAGCGACATCATCAGGTAAGAAAATAACTGATGATAAGAGAAAAAACGAAGGCTCTCAAAATGAAAATAGCATAGTATACAAGATACCCTGTAGTGGTTGCGACGCAGCCTACTACAGAGAAACCAGTAGGGGCAGGGAAACGAGGCTGAAGGAGCATAAGGCTGATGTAAGACATCCTCGGATAACTAGTGCCTTGGTCAACCACATAAATGAAAGACATCATCTGCCAAAATGGAGTGAAGCAGAAATATTATAGAAAAATCAAACAATGACACAAAGAAAAGCTTTGGTGGCATTCTACATAAATAATAAAAATAATAACAAAGTAGTAGGTGACGTGGTGTGGTCTCACATAGCAGCGGAGATGATCAGGTCAGAGAGGAAAAGGTAACGGACCAATCAGCGACCTGCAGGCTAAGGATTAACAAAGAGTATGATCCAGCAGCCGGCCATTTAAGTCAGAGTATGATCCAGCAGCCGGCCATTTAAGTCAGACTGACCCGGGATAAGTTCAATCCTCTGAAGAAGCCTTTGTGCGAAACTAATCAGGAATAAACTTCTCTACACCACTCATATACATCTGTCATAATGTCTTAACATTAGCAGCCTCAGTAATAGCAGTAGTAGTAGTAACATCAATATAATCATGATCATGATTATTTTTATTATTATTTGATGTTGTAATAGAAATGGGGCCATCTGTAGGAATTCTGATGTAGACAGTTATTACTGCAGGTGCCATTAGCATATAACAGCCAGACAGAACCTGTAAATAGCGCAGGCAATGCATACAGCAGATGCATGGTATAACATCTGCTGTGGTAGACATGATGTGACACGTTTGTGTAAACACCTGCTGTAGCTACAATGACACGGACAGGGAGGACAGGATGTAATGTGTATAGAGGACAAACAATAGGGCAGAAGGTGCAGCACAAGGCGTAGGAGGGGAAAGGATACATTTAATATAATTGAAAAGGCTGTAGCATAAATTTACTAACAGCGGGAAAATGTTGACCAGCCTACCCTTCCGCAATGACCCCATTATGTATACGCTGGTTTCGGGTGTTACATAAACCATGTTATACAACGCATAGCAGGTGTTGCTACTGTAACCCATACTTACATGGCACAACAAAACTCTGTCCATGCGTACGGAATTATCTGGTGTTCCTGCGTGATGGATACAGTTCCTTTTGTTTTACACTGATCCAGCTGTTGTTAGTAATGTGACGATGCTGAAGTTTCTTTCCGTTTATACCTTTATCTCAGTATGCGTGTATCGACATACCTGAAATGGTAATTAATGGCGCATTACATATGAATATATGTTTCGTTTTTCGAAGTAGTTTACATACTCACTGGATGGCTCCGAGTGGTCAGTGTGCAAGAAAAGTAAATGACCCCTGATCTGTAAAGCATACGGAGGAGAGAGATTAAAATGATACATATTATCATGCCCTTTTGTATAGGGATAGGTGATGAAAAGCTTCACACTTTTTACGAAGCCATGGGGATAAAGGTGACTTAGAAAAGTCTCAAGATAGTCAGATAAAAGGAATGGGAGCCATTAACAGTATATTCACAGTAAAACCAAAATAGAAGACGCATCAACGGGTGAGATTATGTTGGTGTGCTAACAGTAGAGGAGGATAAACCAAATTTATAATTAACAGTGACACATTACTCTATATCTCTCTGTCTATCTGTGTGACGATGGGTTACTGTAACATATAACAGGAGCCGTCTATTGTATGCCATTAGGCATATTGTGGTTTGGTTACTTATGTTAATATTGGTGGTAATATATTAGCAAAACAGAGTAATATATTGCAACATAATCTATTACTTGCATGTCAACCTGTAAGATTGCTTGAACCTGTTGGTCTGTAGTAACCCTGGGTCGTCCACTCCTGGGTCGGGTGCAAAGTGACCCATCTTCCTGCGAAGTGACCCATCTTCCAGCCAATGGGTAATCCAGCGCTTCACAGTTCGCGGACTCACACCCAGTTCATGTGCTGTTTGGTGTGGCAACCAGCCTCCTTCCCGCATACCAACCATTCTGTCCCTGGCTGTGATGACATCGGGGGCATTTGCACGACCTGCTGCCATATCTGAAGCGGCATTTATACCTGTGCTTATCACCCATAATACGGTAAAATGGTTGTTCAGTTCGTAATAAAAAAATAAATAAATAAATAAATAAATAAAATCAGTGTTCCAAACATACAACTCTGTAATCGCTTTGTTTGTCGGGTATGAAGTTGCACTGTCCTATTTAATAACAGAAACCAGTAACAGTTATTAACACTCAGGCCTCTACACGTTTTCTTTAACCTGAATATTTAGTTTTATTAGTCATGCGTACAATACTACACATCACATCATACTCAGGTCTGACCGCAAACGAGAGTCAAATGTTTCGAAAGTCATGGATATAATTACATATGAAGCTTGACGTCCACCCAAGGAAAAATGTGGTGCCGCCTCTCCCCACCGTCACCCATGAGACACATCGACATTTAAGACATGGGAAATAGTTTACACTGAAGGAAGGGATATACGATGATGAGAAGACAGTTGGGAGAAGAAGGGGTAGGTGGTGGTAGATAGCTAGAGATCAGAGTCAGGTTCCAGTTGCCGTTCCCTAATACACAATGACGAATTTTAAGTAGTGGCAATTGTGTTTTCCTTGTTTATTTATGGGTCATTTTCCCCAGTACACCCGTTCATACCTACACCCATCAAGCAATTAACTATTTCCCTTCACCAGTGTGTCTCCACACCCAACTTCGAGGACGGGATTCATGTTCTCTTCATAGAGCCGTTCTCTTCCACATACCAGACTTCCACCAGCGTGTTGACGACCATGTTAGGCCAAGTGGAATGACTGTATGAACATGCATAGATTTAGATAAAAATGCCAATTCCACACCTACTTGGTAACATGACAGTTCAAGGTGAGGACAACGATAGCAGTGATATATCTACTGACAAACACGACCCTGGCAGTACTTTGCTTATCCTATCAGATTTGACCTGCAGGTAAATTGGATGTTTTTTCACAGAGCTATAAAACGTGACTAATAGGTTAAACTACATCCACCCTATCGTGAAGGTGAGAGATACCTGTATCTATTGTGAACGAAATATGACTGTATTCGCCTTCGCACATACAGCCTATCGGTCCTCAATGATACTAAGTGTGTGTGTGTGTGTGTGTGTGTGTGTGTGTGTGTGTGTGTGTGTGTGTGTGTGTGTGTGTGTGTACTACGCTCTGCCTGGTTAATCCAGTTACATAAGGCATAGTGCCTTATGCACACTATTTGGCAAAATCAGCGCCCGTAGAGAGTACTGTGGTGTGCCTCGCACTAGCGCTATCTGTTATAATACAAATGACACGTCTCCTGTTGTTTGGGAAGCAGCAGTCGCCCCTGTCCACTCACACCATCAGGAAGTGCCCATAACCCCCTCCCCATCACCAAACCCAATTTGCCCAACCAACAAATCCTTGGCACCCCTTCCCCAAAGCACTTCAGCGTTAAACATGGGCCACGAATACAAACTCACCGAAAAAAACACACCCAAACTGACAGAACAAAATCACACCGGCTAAAAACTCACTACAAAGACAAAATCACTGGACAATAACTTACTAGACAACATCTCACCACCTAAGAATAAATAAATAAATAAATAATTATAAGGGAAAACTTAAAACCCAAACTGAAAAAGGACTAAAAGTGGGAAAATCTGTAAATGTCATAAAAATAGATGGATCTAATTAACTTACTCGTCTTTTGAGTTAATGTCATTCTGATGAAGCTTGCCAACAAATTTTATATTGGCATGTTAACCTCAAACCCGTATTTTAACTTGTCACATCTAAAACGTCAGAAGATATAGAATGAATTAATAAACCAACATATTTACCACACTGGGATGGGTTACGTAAGAGACTTACTGTGTGATGTTATTTATAATTTTTTCTTGTGTGTTGTGTCATGTCAGTTCTTGTCCTTTTTAACATACAGGTGGTCAGGTTATGTCCGGTAGGTTTATGTCCTACTCGAAGTAACACACACCCAAAGGGTGCTATGGCGTGGGTCACCTGCCTTTTTCTAACCTTACTATAAGGTGATCAAACAAATAACCAGGCCATGAATATGTCAGGCTGGATTACCAAACGAGTACCATAAGATGGTTAACAGTATCTGACTGAGCTATAATTATCTATTATGTCACTGTGAGGCATGTGTTGTAAGCTGTAATGAGTTCGGTCTATAAACCAACGAGTAATTACTGAAGTGGATCGATTACCCAGATAGATACACTAAATTTACTTTGATGGTGAATTTATCATTTCAGTCACAAATGTCTTTCGACGACGAAGTTACGTTTTTCCGATGGTTTTTGATGTTTGGCGGGGGAGTATCACTAATGCTAGTAATTTACGATGGAAATTAAGGTCAGAAACATTCAAGTAACATCAAAAACCATCCGAAAAACATAATTTTGTCTCGGAAGGTCTAGTCAATCCAACTTTGGGGGGCCAAAGTAGGCAAATGGAACTGTCCTAACCACACTCAACCTAACCTAAACCATAACCACTCCCTGGACCCCCAATCGATGCCACTGAACCGAGGATCTATGTGTCACCTACCTCGTGACATGTGACAAAAATCTAACTACCCTCTCGATGTTTTCGGTGAATCAGTAATTTGCGGAGGAGAGGCAGAAAAAACGAATATAGCAAAACTTTCTAACGTAATGAATCCCCATGTAAAAATACATTTCAATTCTAACCAAAACAATAATAAAACTGACAAGCGATCTGTGGTGCAGATATAAACATGGCATTGACTTCACATGGGGGTCACGCTAGCCGGTATGTCTTCTGTTCGCACGTTTATATAATTGTATATTATCGATTGATACCTCAAAAACGGTCAAAACACAGGCTATGATTACCAAGTCACCATATATTAAAATATTTCTATATTGCCACTAGCTCTGCTCGCACAGTCTTCCCTTCACAGTGGTGAACTGAGGCATTACGATGTATAATCAGGGACTAAGTTAAAGTCAGGGTGACGTGATAAAGAGATGCAACCATAATAGTCCGCCACACTCCTTACCTGTTGGTCCTGAATACTGTGCCTGACGGCCGGTGTGACTTATCCAAACTACTGTATGTAGTGTGCCTTGCCATATTATGTTTTAATTATTAATTTTCCCAAACGACGTACTAAACAACCTGGTTTCTCACCCTCATGTTTCCCCTAATGCTTCCTTATGTTATGCATGTATAATTGGTCTAGAGGAAA
>JAGKTI010023332.1:0-14852 GCA_018397915.1 Birgus latro
GAGTGTAGTCTCTTATCGGTTTATAAGTGAGTGTAGTCTCTTATCGGCTTATATAAATTCTCATATACATTCTTAAAACTTATCAGCAGTAGTACGATGCCACAGTTATAAAGGGGTAAATTTAAATAACAGACAGCCTGACTGTTTTGTTCCCTGTCACATTTGAGTACATTCCCTTTTATGGTACAGTTCTCTGATATATGTGAGGAGATCAAACGTGGACCTTCGTGCTGTAAGGGCATTAGCCCCATTGCCCTCATAAAATTTTTAGACACATAATTATATGGTCTAGTGTGTTAAGGTGTTCCAGCTAGATGAGGACCATCAATATCTGATTCCGAAGGGTGGTTGGAGCTTACTGCTAATGTAATGCCACTAAGGGGCAAAAAAAAAATCATTCTCAATGTAAGTATCATGATTGGATAACCTAGTCCAGGCCTCTACACTCCTCATGGTGCAATAATGGGTTGGATGATGGATGGATGGGATGGACTATTATTTTCAAATAAAATGTCAGATTCGAAGGCGTTACATTGGTTTGTTACCGTACCTACTACCGACAACTGGTGGCTGGGTTGGCTCTGAAGTTCACTACCGCTTGCACAATGACTTGGAAAGATAGACAGATAACAGATTAAAGAGGAACGTACGGTAGTGCGAGGATTGTTGTGGTGGGACACAAGCTAGTACTATTGAGTGATTTGGCCATTTGGAGGTAACGAGAAAAAAAGCATAACTTGTGGGATACTCTATTACAGTGTCATCATGAGCCTGGGAACAGAAAAGATACTGAGAATCAGGTGATGAGACATGATGGAGGAGTATCTGGTATATGTGGGAGACTGGGAGAGGGGACTGTATGAATAAGGACAGAAAGGTCCAAGAGTTTCATAATGCTCAGGCCAGCCTTCACATTATGGGGTGTCATGTAACAGATATAATGGTAGATTGTATACTACAGTATATGATCTGTCCACTACTATATAGTTACAGAACTGTGACTTGTAAGAGCCATGATTGAAAGATGTGACTAGGAAAGGTACCAGTAAGTAGTGGTATCTATTAACTCTTTCCATCTGAGGAAACTGTTTTCACTTTAATCCTACTATTCCTCATGATTTCAGTTCAGCTTAAACAAGAACTGGATGGGTTAGCTATGGGCTTCCTTTCATTACAAGTGGCCTCCCCTGATCTGAGTGATATCAACTGGACATTGCAGGAATGAAATGAAGATGTCATGGTACTGAAGAGTTAAAACTAGGATTTATAACATATACTAGGTGCTACCCAAAAGTTCCCAAAATTTTACTAAAGAAGGAAAAAAACCTTGTCAAGTCCTAATTGCCACCATCCCCTTCAAAGTAGTCTCCTTGGGCATGCAGACATTGATTCCAGCGCTTCTACCACGATCAGAACACATTCTGGAAGCCCTCGAGCATCAGCTTGTTTGAGGGTCCTGCAATTCCTCCTGGATCTCCACAGTGGTGTCATATCTTAGTCCTTTCAGATGGATTTTCATTTTCAGAAGAGGAAAAAATCGCAAGGGGCTAAATCTGGTAAATACGGGGGTGGGGGACAACCGGTATGTTTTTTTAATGCCAAAAACTGCTGAACAACAAAGGCTATGTGCACAGGTGCACTGTCATGGTGAAGCACCCATTTGTTTGTGCCACTTGTCTGGAAATTTGCCCCTCATGTCTTCCTAAAGCCATCTCAAAACGTCACAGTAGAACTTTGAACTGACGGTCTGTCCTTGAGGAACAAATTCCTCATGAACAATGCCCTCCATGTCGAAGAAAGTGATGAGCATTGACTTCACATTGTTCTTGACCGGACGTGCCTTCTTTGCGTGGGGCGAAGCTAGACTCTTCCAATGCGATGATTGTTGTTTGGTTTGCAGGCTGTACTCGTAAACCCAGCTTTCATCACCAGTAATGACACTTGAGAGGAAGTTAAGGCCATTTCTGGCCATTTCTTTGAGCTCCATGCAGACCTCCAAACGATGCTGCTATTGCTCATCAGTCAGAAGTCAGGAGCCTTGGGACAAACTTGGCAGCAATTGTCTCATGTCAAGATCACCTAGCAAAATGCATTGGCAAGTTTCAAACGATAGGCTAACAATGTCACAAACATTGTGGAATCCCCCTGCCGCCTTTGAGGATGGTTGCATGAACTATGGACACATTGTCAGGAGCTGAACTGGTAGAAGGGCTACTGTTGACGTTCATCCATTTTTAAAATATTAAAACCAGTCTTAAGTTTGTGTAACCCCCAAAGCATTGTCACCAAATTCTTGTTTTGACATTCTGTGAGTTTCTGCTGCATTCTTCCTGAGTTTTACACAAAAATTAATGCACACATTTTGTTCTTTCACATTCTCCTTTTTTGAGATCAAAAAATTTGCAAATTAACCCAAACACGTTTCGTTCCCCTTCATTTCATTTTTGAAGGCTCCAACATACTTGCATGCGTCAGTCTCGGTCACCTAATGGCGGTTCTTCATGCTGCTCGATCTATGGCAACCTCCCTGATCAGTCCCTTAACCCTGAGGTCACACTTAATGACCTCGTCCCACTTCTTTCTCAGTCTATCCCTCGGAACCCCACCCCCAGTATTAACACTTCTCACCTTCTGCACCCAATTATCATCCCCCATCCTCTCCACATGTCCAAACCATCTCAGTCTACCTCTCCTCATCACAACACCAATTCACTCCAGTCCCATCCTACCTCTCAACTCTTCGATCGTAATCCCAGCCCTCCCAGGCCTTGCACACAGGGACGCACTGCACATTCACATTTCTGTACATTTGGGCCAGCGAATATCCTCTTCCTTTACTGCCCAGGTTTCACTACCATACAGCATCACACTCCTAACACATGCTGCATACAACGACCCCTTAGCACATAGGGAGAGTCCTCTCAATGTCAGGAGAGGCAACAGCTCCCTGAACTTTACCAACCACTTCTCACCCTAGCCACAGAGCCAGCCCCACCTCCAGCACATAACATGTCTCCCAAATAACAAAACTCTTCCACACACTCAAGAGACTCACCAGCAAGTTCAGTTCTTTCACATCTGACAATCTCCACCTGTTCTCCCTGACATGCCACACACATAAAATTAGCAGTATCTCGCAACCTACCTCTAATACCACTACATCTCTTGTGCACCCATTTATCACAAACACTGCACAAGATGGAATTACTTCCCACGCCCTTGTGGCAAACTGCACATGGCTACTCTCCCTCTTCTTTGACTGTACTGCCACCAACCCTAGATATCATCACTTTTGTTTTATCTGCATTTGCCCTTAAGCCCTTGTGCCTCATACCATCTCTCCACTTCCTAAATCTTTCCTTCGCCTCCCTTTCATTCTCTGCAATCAACACCAAATCATCAGCATACAACATCTCCCACGTGAGTCCATTTCTGAAGTCACGTGAGAGGGCTTCAAGTACCATGATAATCAACAAGGGACTCAAAACTGACCCCTGATGCACACCGACATTTAAGGAAAACTCATCGCTCAAATCTCCATTAACTCTTACCTGGGTGCGAGCACCCACATACATGGCCATAACCACCGTAACCAGCCACTCCTCCAACCCAAGCTTTCTCACTGTCCACTTCATCACCTCTCTAGGGACTCTATGAAAGGCCTTTTCCAAATCAACAAACACAAAGTACAGTTCCCTTTTCTTTCCAATATATTTTTCCTGAAGCTGTCGAACAATGAAATGGCATCAGTGGTCCCCCTGCCTGGCATAAACCCAAACTGCATCTCATCAATATTCACTCTTTCTCTAATCATACCTTCTAGAACTCTCTCCATTACCTGATCTCAAAGCTTTATACCTCTATAATTTCCTCTTTCCAGGGCATCACCCTTCCCTTTGTACACATTTACAGTTACACTCTTCAGCCAATCATATGGGACAACACACTCATATATAATCATATTTATCAGGTCAGTGACTAACCTCACCCCTATATCTCCTGAGGCCTTCAACATTTTGGCAGTCAACCCAGACACACTTGCAAGGCTGCCTTCCCTACCCGCATCCTGCCTATTGCCTCATTCACAATAGCACTGTCAATCAAAGGCCAAGGGGCAAACACTGAATCTGTTGGCTCCAAACCTTCGCTGTCCCAGTCAAACTCCTCATTCAACAGCCTGCTATAATGCTGTCTCCATGCATCTTTAATATCCCCACTGTTCACCACTACCCTTCCTTCATCATTCTTCACACACTGCTCGCCTACAATATCTCGATTATCCCTCTTCACCTGATTTGCCACCTTAAATGTCATATTTTTCCTTCCCACATGATTTATGTTATCAAGTAAAAGTCTCTGTGACTCAGATTTCGACCTGTATACCGATCTTTTGGCCCTACGCTTGGCACCCCAGTATTCCTCCTTGTTACCACCCTTCTTCCATTCCCAGAAAAGCCTTCTTTTCTTTTTAACTGTGGCTTCAACACCCTCATCCCACCACCAAGTTACTTTGTGTCTTGTTGGGCCTCTTGTCCAACTGCATATTGTATCAGTGACTCTCAGGAGGTTGTTCTTAAGGGCTCTGTACTGTTCATTAATGCCTCTGTCTATGACTCCCTGTTCAGCCACCACTCTCCTCATCTCACTATAGAAGGCATCCCTTACTGCTTGGTTTTCCAGCTTCCATATTTTCCTCTCAGGTACATATGTCCTCTTTTCATCACTCATTCTTTAAGCACCATGTTGGTGACATGTAGAGCTGGTGGTATGTGGGAGAACTGGGCCTTGATAGCAGGCTGTGAAGCCTATGCCCAAAGTCGGACACATTAAAAAAAAAAAAAAAAAAAAATCAGTAGTTTGTGCTGGTGCACACACCCCTTACTTCCTATAACTTTAACATCCCTCACTAACCACCTATCAACCCTTCTGACCACAAAATAATCTATCTGACTGCTATTTCCCCCAGACTCGTACGTAATCAACCTACTCTCCCTTTTTCCTAAAATGTGTGTTGCACACAATCGTGTTCATTGCCTCCCTGAACTCGAGTATTCTTTCCCCTTCCGCATTTCTTATACCATATGCACAGCCCCCATGTACTCCTTCATAACCTTGAGCTGCTTCACCTACATGACAATTTAATTCCCCTCCCAAAACCACTATATCATCATCCCCCATACCACCTACTACACGTATTAAGTCATCCCAAAATCTATCCTTCTTTACCTCATCCAAGCCTGTCTGTACAGCATATGCCGATATAATTGCAATCATCATTCCACCGAACAAAATTTTCACTACCAATATCCTACTGCTTACTCTCATAACATTCATAACATATTCCACCCATTTCTCCGCAACCAACACACCCACACCCCTATATCCATCTGTCCCCCCCCTGCCAACACAATGATGAAAAAACACATACTGCATACTGTACTTGCAGCCCTGCTTTCAAATTTTGGGAATTTTAGGTTATAGCTCATACACCACAAATGAAAGAAAAAGGTTGAAGGGCATTTCTAGTTCACCAAGAAGAAGGCACAAGCAGCAGACCTATTACTCACAGCTGCCTGCCTGGATTTATGGACTCCCGGTCGATGTTGTTGTCATATTCTGTGCGTACAAAGTCCAGGCAGCCATTGTCACCAAATGCTCCCCACTCTGTGTTGATGACCACCTATGGACATACATACATACAATATTACAAAAAGTCCTCATTGATATATTCTCTATTGTACCATACAATATTTGGGCTGGAATGATGAATGGATATATCAAATATATAGGGCTGAAAAATCCTCTTTACAGTAAGTATCTCCAGTGATTTCAGAATACCAACATCAACATAATTTTGGAGTAGTAGCATTATTTTTCACCTACAGGAAACTGTACTATGCCCTGAATCATGTTAAATTATGTAAGAGATGTGCTATGGACTGTGTCCCAGAATCTGGAGGTACTGTTTATACATACCCCTTTGATCTCTTCATGAGAATGATCCTTTGGTAAGCAGGAATAAAAAAAAAGTGGATGAATATGTGCTTAGGTCTATCTCTTTATTTGTCTCACTCACTGATGTCTTGACAGCAAAATCTCATTGCTGTTTGGTCCATACACAACACACTTATTCTGTCAACCACTCTTCTTTCACCACCTACTCTCTAACCTAAAAGCTGTTCTGCTACTACTAGCTGTCATCTGTCATATGAACTTGTGAGGAAGTTTCTGCTTATCCTTTTCCCTTATATCTCCCAAGCTGGAGGGAAATTATATCTAGTTTCACACTGTATAAGACATATCATACAACATTAAACTAACAGTTCAAAGCTTTGCCAGACTGTATGAAAAACAATGCATCATGAACTACAATTTTGCAAAACTTTCAAATACTGTACTTAACCCCCTCGGCTACTGTAAGTTTTCAGTGAGTTTCTTAGACATGATCAGAGAGAATGAACTGAAGGCAGCCTCTACTCACACACAAAGAAAAATATTCCCATGGATTTTATTTGCCACCGGACATCGGTTACATTAATATAAACTGTATAACATCATACTTGCTGATGTTCATACTACAGTATAAGATAGGCTAATATAAACACAAAAAGCTGATGATTAAAAGTAAAGAAATGCAGTGAGAATAAACTTGTTGAAGAGTAAAAATAGCTTCAAATAACTTCCCAGCATCCTAGCACAATATTTTGCTTACACTGTGCATGAGCAAAGCATATATTTAGATACAGAATTTCATAAGGTTTCTCATGGTGATTTCGGAATTTTGATATGACCAATAGTTTTCGAATAAGTCATCAAAAATTGTGCGCACCCTCTCAACCACCCACCGAAAGCTGAGAGGACACCGACTATCTGAGAATGTTGGTCTTGAAACAGACACCCTTCCCTATGACACACCACGGTTTGACACACTTCATGCTAAAACTTAATTTTTGGTGAATATTTTTGTCCAAAATTGCCTAATTGGTATCTCTTCAGCCCAACACTGATAATGAGATAATGATGCAGATTGCATCATCTGTTACTCTTCAGTTCAACAATGATACGATGTAATTTGTATCATTGTTCCCGAGAGGGTTAATACTGGACAAGAGGATCTCATTTTGTGTGGCTGTGACTTTCCATCAGTCAGAGGTTGGGAAGAGGGTGTGTACAAACTCTGAATCACCAGTGCACCTGAGGACATCACATTCAATATTATTAGTTACCTTACTTTAAATAATTGTCATTCTGTCATCTTGATGTCTGTCCACTTGACCATTATCACCATTTTGTTTCTCATCCACATCACATTTTATAGCTTCACTTCTTTACTTCTAACCAAAGTTCAAAACAGTACTGCCCACTCCATGAACAGTCAGTTATAACTCCATTTATTGTTCTTAGAAAATCAACTGTTCTTTCTCACTCAAGCTCCATGGCTCACACCCACAAGAAATGATAAAAGTACTTTCTTTGAGCTTAGTATCTATAAAACCAGAAAGATGTTACTGTTTCCAACCTCTGCTCAGTGTCATCACCACACTCAACATTTTCTCATACTGGAATGCTATAAAGCAGACTCTTGCTATATAGAACTAATTAAGGGGAAGCCTGCTTCGATAAACCCAAAAGACTGAAATCCAAAGGTCCCCCCGAGTGGGAATTCAAACATGACATAATATAAATTACAACACTATCATATTCTAGTACTGTGAAATGAAATCTATACCCATTTTACAGTAAGTTGGCTCATCATTTCATCCTTTTGCAGCTATTTTATATACAGTACATGTAACAGCACTTCTTCATGTTTTTTGTTTTTTTGATTTTTAAATAAATGCAAGGAAGAAGGAACTGACGGCCAGGGGCATGCAAATTGCTCCCTCCAAGAAAAAAAAACATAACAGAGAACCAAATTCAAGAGCCATTCATTTCAAGATGCCTGGATAAACTGCATTTGAAAGACTGGAGATGCTAGGGAGTAGGAAAAACAGACAGAGGAAGACAGTTCCAGAGATGACCTGTTGCATTCATGATGGACTAGGAGTACCGGTTAACTCTTGCATCAGAGAGCTGGATAAAAAAGGGATGAGAGTTTTTTGCTAGATGGGTGCTACGTGCCCACTGTGGTGGTGGAGGGATGCAAGCAGACAATTCAGAGGAGCAGTGACCATCAACGTGGCGATAGAAAAGAGATAAAGATGCAACAGCGCAGCAGAGACACAGATGTTAAAGGAAGCCAGTAATAGGAGGAGAGTTAATGAGACGAAAAGCCTTTGACTCCACCCTGTTGAAAAGAGCTGTGTGTGGTGAGCCTTCCCACACATCAGAGTTGTACTTTACACAGGAGCAAATAAATCCTGTGTATAAAGTCAACAACTGTGCAGGGGTAAAGAAGGTATGGAGTCAGCTTAGCACACCCAATCTCTTTGAAACAGATTTTACAAGAGAGGTAATATGTTTTTTCCAAGATAAATCCCAAGAGAATGAAACCCCAAGTGAGTTTAAAGATGATGCAGGATTGAGATGGATATTGTAAAAAACTGGAGGGTACTCCTGTGGAAGATTCTGATGCATTGATAGATGTATGAACTGAGTTTTTAATGCATTAAAAACAACAAAGTTATTTTCAACCCAATCAGAGATATGAGCCAAGTCAAACATTAGGTTTGTCATAGCTTCATCCTCATTTGTTGAAGTAGCTGCTGAGATGGAGGCTGTGAGAAGCGAATGGAATGGTGAAGGGTGGAGTCATCAGCGTATAAGTGGACAGGGCTCAACGTACAGCTTAGGTCATTGGTGAACAGAAGGAAGAGAGTTGGTGATAAGACAGAGCCCTGAGGAACACCACTATGATAGCTCTACGAGAAGAACAGTGGGCATCTACAACAGCAGCTATAGAATGACCAGATAGGAAGTTAGAGATGAAGGCACAGATAGAAGGATAGAAACCATAAGAGGGCAGTTTGGAAATTAAAGATTTATGCCAGACTCGATCAAAAGCCTTTGAGATGTTAAGTGTAATGGCAAAGCTTTTCCCAAAGTCCCAAAAGGAGGATGACCAGGAGTCTGAAAGGTACGTGAGAAGATCACTAGTGAAGAGTCTCTGGCGGAACCCATACTGACAATCAGAAAGAAGGTTGTGATGGGAAAGATGCTTTAAATTTTTTAAAAGAACAGACTCGAAAACTTTTGAAATACAAGATGTTAAAGCAATTGGACGATAGTCAGAGGGCTGGGAATGGTCACCCTTCTTTGGGACAGGCTGAATGAGAGCAAACTTCCAGCAAGAAGGAATGGTGCAAGTTGATAGACAAAGACAAAAGAGTTTACCTAGGCAGGGTGTAAGCAAAGAAGCACAGCTCTTGAGGACAACAAGAGGGATCTCATCAGGCCCATATGTCTTGTTAGTACTGAGGCCAGTGATGGCAGAATATACATCAACTGAAGAAATTTTATGTCAGCCACGAGGAAGTCAAAGGGGGAAAGATGTGGAAGGACAGCACCGGAATCGTCTAAGGTGGAACTGGAGGAGAAAGTCTGAGCAAAGAGTTCTGCTTTTATCAGTAGAAGAAATAGCTACAGAACCATCTGAGTGAAAAAGAAGAGGGGAGGATGATGAGGTAAAATTGTTAGAAAGGTTTTTGGCAAGGTGCCAGAAAGAGTGGGATGAATTCGAGTTGGAGAGTTCAGAGCATTTAGTCATCATTATCATCTAATCCAGTGTTGCCCCAAGAGGAGCGTAGGAGCCCGGGACTAGGAAAGTTGGTCCTGGCATTTAAGATGGATACAGATGAAATTATTTTTAGCAGTGCGAAGAACAGACCACAATTCCGGGCAGAAACATAAAAAAAGGTGAGATTCAGGGGTGGGTTAGATCCCATACCTTTGTAGGCCTTCTCTTTATTGTGTGGACAGCATTAGAACAAGCGTGATTAAATCGTTGTTCCCCCTCCCCCATTAGTCCAAGGATATGAGAGAGGAATGTATACTTTCATGCCTGAGAGAATAACCTCTGTAATGTGCATGGCACATTTAGATGGATCTCGGCCATGGAAGCAATAACCATTCCAGGGAAAATCAAAGAAGTACTGTCTAAGGGCAACCCAATCAGCAGCTCCAAAGTACCACAACTGACATTTCTTTGGAGGATCCACAGGCTGTACTGGAGCAATAAGACAGGTTAAGGTGATAAGCTTGTGATCGAAGGAGCCCACCGGAGAGGAAAGATTTACAGCATAAGCAGAAGGATTAGTTGTAAGGAAGAGGTCAAGTATGCTGGAACTCTAAGGCGGTCAGGGATACGGGTAGGGTGCTGTACAAGCTGCTTTAGGTCATTAAGGAGAGAAAAGATGTAGGCTTGTTCACCAGGTGGATCAGTGAAAGGAGAGGAGAGTCAAAGTACTAGTACAGTATTACTACAATCTGTTATTATAACTCAGCAATCGTGATGGGGAGGGGGCAACTTCAGGCAAGGTTGGAGTAAAATGGGTGGGAAACATGTATTGTACAGTGTACCTGTATAGATGGCCGTACACTGCTTACCATGCCATTCATTTTGTAGACTGTACACTGAATGAACCCTTACTAGAAACCATTCTTCACAATAGAAAATACTCGGCAAAGATGACAGACATGAGACGCAAACGCAATAGTCTGGACACAATGAAAGACATGGCTAGACTGAGCCTAATCACACGTCATATAGTGTATCCAGAGACTCTGGCCCCACCCAGTCCTACCAGAAGTAACTCCAAATTGGCCCAACTTGCCATTTATTCTGGCCAGCAGATCTCAAACCTAGCCCAATCATGTGTGAGAGAAACTGCAGCAACCTCGGCAACTATGGTGTAGTAACCTCATGCACTGCCAGCATTTCGTAATAGCCGCGTGATGCACCCCATTTATCAATCGTAGTTTGGTACTGCCAAAAAATGCTTGGTGCCCTCAGAGGCATTTGATAAATCTGAAATCCATTAAAACGGGGTTTGATAAAAACGAGGGTCTACTGTACTGTATTCCATCTTAACAGCATCTACAAAACACTATACTCAGCATACATCTTATAAACTACTTTCAGCACAAAATTACTTCAGTGTCGTGCACTGTACAGTATTTAACAACTGTTTTTACTAAAAGGATGCTTTATTTTCTCTATAAAAATGGTATCAGCTAATTTCACTATATATATACTGTATATATATTTTTTCTTAAATATGGTATTCTTGCTGTCCCATGATTTGATTTAGCTTAAGAGACTTTCTGAGCATGATGGGTTAGGAATAGCCTCAAATGACCCTTTCATTACTAGAGATCCTTCCTAAGTTGGGTAAAAATTGTCTGATGGCAGCAAAAACAGACTACAAAATATGTCACCAGATATAAGGAGTTCATACAGTAAGTACTGTTTTGGTCATTCACTAAACAAACATTCAGAGTATCTGTGGCAATGGTAAGTGGTCAAGAGTTGTGCAGTATAGTACAGTACTGAAGTCCTAAGAAACAGGAATCTCTAGTAGGCTATACTCATAATGCCACAAAACAAAATGGTATGTCCATCTACACTCCGAGCTGATCACAATGAAATAATGAAACTGCTATAACAAAGCAGTTATTATTAAGGTAGCCAAATCAGCTTTTTTCAGCTGACTTAATTCTGACACTTATCCAGATTAACTTTTGGCTGTAGTTCTTTCCAAGTAAACATGCATATATCCAAAGCATATTATAACAATGACAGCTATATACATATACCATATAGAATCCATATCACAAGACGTTATTCTCAAGAAATGAAGACTAGAGTATTGGAGACATGAAGTATCAAACTGCACTGGGAAACTGGATCAAATGTAAATCACATTATTGAGTTCAACGTGTGTTGCTCCAGTAACTTGAAACCATATTTATGGATATGTATAATGTGTTGTTTTATCAGTATACAAAAGCTTTACTATCCTGGCTAACAAGTGGTAACATTTAGGGAGGAAGCTTGAAGGATTACAGGGATAAAAGGTAAAGATCTCAGCTTAACAGGATGGCATTTTTCAAGTCAAAAGTATGTGCTTCAACACTAAAGGACAGAATTTAAATTCTGAATAACTCTGAATGATGGTGTAGAGATAATCATAATGAGAACAGAAAGAGAAACAGTACCTGTAATGGATCCTCCATATCGCCATCCCAGAGCTCGACCTTCTCAAGTTTTTCCATGTAGCAGGCGTTGGTGCCAGTGCCCACAATGAGACCAATGCGACAATTGTGGTTCTTCCAGGCACATGACATCAGGGTTCCAGTTGTGTCGTTCAGTACTGCACAGATCTTAATTTTCACATCCTGTGGATATTCATGAGTTAGCATACTGACTGGTTCATTCATTGCTTTGGGTCCCCATCAAAAACAGCTACTGTACTGTACTGGGAATTAAAAACAACCATTAGACCTCAAACACAGTGCTACCCAGTTTACCTTTATCCTCTCTGTTACTTAGAGTTTTAATTAAGTTGCACTTCTAGGAACTCCATATGTACCTGAATACTATGAAAATATGCACCATGATTAATTTCTTTTTAAAGCAATATTACAGAGGTGAACTTAGTCACAATGAACATACACTCATATAATATACTGATCCTGGTCATGGTTATTAAGTAAATACTGTACTGTATGAAGATTTTTCATATAGAAGGTCATGTGTGCTAACTGAGAGAGAACTGCAGTATTACCTCAATAACTACTGACAATCCTAGGCTTTCAATGTGCACTGGTGAGTGGTGGATGGTTTATATTTTCCTGTACAGTACCTATAAAAAGGTTATTGTGATACAACTGTATTCACAATAAGTAGATTAATAAAAGGTCATATTTTTACTTTTTTTTTAATGCAAGGAAGAAAGAACCAAAGGCCAGGAGCCCACAAACTATTCCTTCCAAGAAAAAAACAAAAACAATAGAAAAGAGAGCCAAATTCGAGATCCGCTCATTTTGAGAAGCCTGGACACACTGCAACTGAAAGACTGGAGATCATAGGAAGTAGGAAATACAGACAGAGGGAGACAGTTTCAGAGTTGACCTGTTGCATAAATAAAGGACTGGGAGTGATGGTTTAACTCTTGCATTAGAGAGTTGGACAAGAAAGGGATGAGAGTTTGTTGCTAGATGGGTGCTACACACCCGTCATAAAGATGGAGGGATGCAAGCAGACAGTTCAGAGGAGCAGTGACCATTGAAGCAGCAACAGAAAAGAGATAAAGATGCAACAGTGTGGCGAAGAGACAGAGGTTGAAGGGAGCCAGTAAAAGGAAGGGAGTTAATGAGACGAAAAGGCTTTGACTCCACCCTATTGAGAAGAGCTGTGTGTGGGGAGCCTCCCCACACATGTGAGTTATACCTTACATAGAGGCGAATAAAACCCATGTATAAAGTCAACAACTGTGCAGGAGTAAAGAAGGTACGGAGTCGGCTTAGCACACCTAATCTCTTGGAAGAAGATTTTATAAGAGATGTAATATAATCTTTCCAAGATAAGTCCCAAGAGAATGAAACCCCAAGTATTTTTAAGGATGATGCAGGACTGAGCTGGATTAAACATAAGTGGGTACTCCTGTGGAAGATTCTGTCGGGTTGATAGGTGTACGAACTGAGTCTTTGATGCATTAAAAACAAGTAGATTATTTTTACCCCAGTCAGAGATACGAGCCAACTCAGACACTAGGTGTGCCACAGCCTCATCCCTTGTTTGTTGAAGTAACTGCTGAGATGGACGTTGCGGGAACTGAATGGAAAGGTGGAGGGTGGAATCATCGGCATATGAGCAGACAGGGTTAGATGTACAGCTTAGTATCCCTTTAAGCACTTAACCATGGGTAGTCACTGTGGTGACGGTCGGTGGCAATGGATCAAACCGCGGGGCGTCACTTTGGTGATTCTGTGTTGTTTTGAATTCACTGGGGCTTTCAAGATATAAATACTGTATATATAAGAAAGTAAGGGAGAAGCCTGAGTGATGTTTATATTCACCGGGAGCTACCTAATTTATGTATTGTCTAGATTTCCGACGACTTATTCCATAGCATATACATTAGCAGCTAACATTTTCACCCCTTGGCTACCCAGATATGTACATCAATCAGTTCAATGTCGTCCTTCAAGGTGGAATCACGTCGCTGTCGCGCCCCTCTATTTCCGCTGCTTTTTCAGCCATTGTAAAAGGCCCGTGACCTTTACCCCTACTAAACATCGTGTGGGAAGCGGTAAATGACTGTAGACATATATAAGTGTAATAGAGTACTATAAATAATAAAGTGTGAGTGTGTATATGAATAAGAAATGACCGAATACGAGCTGCGAACTAGTGCGATTAGGAGGCTCATACGCGCTCGTATTTTAAATTGCTTTTACAGTGTTTTTTTTGTGGAAGCATGGATTCCAAACTAAATGAATTGTGTTTCTAGTGACAATATCAGGCATTGGTATTCATATTATGGGCTGTTGGGAAGTGTAAATTGGAGACTTCATTACCCAACTTCAGAAGTCTCCACAAGTCCTACGGTAGTCGACGAAGGCTCAACAAACATCCCAGGAGAAAGCTGAAGGTATGTGCCATATGCATATTTAATTATAATATTCTAGGACTAATAACTGATTTTTGGCAAATATTTTAAAAAAGTCAGTCGGAGCGCGAATTACCCCCGACGGGAAGGGCAAGTACCGCCTCCGTCAACCCCGCAGTGCGGTTAAGGGGTTAAAAAACAGATACCGTACTCCACTGGGACTGGGGCTCTCCTAGCATTAGACCTCAAACAAAGTGCTACCCAGTATACTTTTATCCTCTCTGTTACTTATAGTTTTTA
>JAGKTI010023333.1:0-14851 GCA_018397915.1 Birgus latro
GTGTGTGTATCTTTTTCTTACGGAATTTTGAACTTCTCTTACCATTTTAACAATTGTTTCTTAAACTCTGATACATGGTTCTGAGAATCATTTGTTCCTATCAGAAAACAGTACATCCTTTGCATACTCTTTATATATGCCTTATCCAGTTGGGTAATACTGTCTTTCCCTCTTGCTATTTAATATCTATAGTGTACAGGTGACATTCAAAGGCATTTATCTAAACTATGTAGATTATTTTCTCCTATAGGTTTAGAAATCGACATTTGGGTTCCTACAGTCTTCATATTTTCCGGCATTTTAAAAAATTCTTCAGTAAATTCCACTTGCCATTTTTTGACTCTGTTTAGGTGTCTTTGTAACATCAACTTGAAGTTCCTTGAATGAATGACGTCTAAGATTTGTCATCACCTTCAGTTATATTCAGATATGTGTCTATTTCGACGTTTGCTTAAATTATTATGCATAACTGTGACACCCCACCTGTCTCCTCTCCATTTTTTAATAAATTCCTTTTAGTTCTGTCCAGGGGTATATTCTAGGTGTGCTAGGTGTGCTGTACATACTCACAGCAGGCAGAAAAAACATTACAAATATTAAGTTCATTCACCTGTATAAAGGATCATAATCGGAAACTATTTTCCCTCCTCATGAAGCTTGCAGGCTGTTCTTGGTACTATACATACCTATAAAAAGTTCCATCTAAATATGATACGCAACAGGCAGCGTAAATAAGAGGAGACGGTGGAAAAGGCGAAGGTCAACGTTACTACACAAACACACGTCCAGTGTATGTGTTCATGGCTGAAGAGTTCACTCTAGAAAGATCATCGCCTGAGCATTATTATACAGTATATGGGGAATCTTCATTTCATCATGAAGATACGTATGCAGATTTGCCACAGGAAAAATGAAACCTGAGACAGTAATTACTCAAGTGTATTTCATCTTCAGAGAGAACGACACAGAAACATGAGAGTAAAGGTCCTATATACACACCTGCAACAGGGTGGGGCACACAGAACAACAAGGAACCTGACCCGACGTGACTCCACCTCACCTTACCATGCCTGTACACTGTTACTGGTTTTAGTTACATGCCTTCCCATTAGTTCTTTTGTGACAAATGCATCAAATAGCATTTTCGTAGTAATGTTTTACCATTTTCTTTAATTTTGATCAGCTTTAGCTATTTTATATATATATTTTTTATCATTCCTAATACAAGTTATCTGTTATATTTTTTTGTTACTCTGTTATGCATACTAGCTACAAATTACTGTAGTTACTGTACCTAAGTCTGATGATACATGGTAGGATCGAAACGTCTCACTGATAAAGAAAAATGGCGTTTGTGCTGGCTTTGTTCATAGCCCCAGCCTCACTGCCCCAGACGAGAGTCACCTGCATTGATTATGTATTTGTGTAATTCCACAGCTTTTCATTACTGAGAGGTGGAATTGACATCATACCAAAGAACATTCACGTGCACTTGACACAAGCATATACTATTAATGGTGAGGCTCTATAAAGTCATTCTAAGCACAAAGGTCTGTATTCACGTCGGTTAAGAAGGTCCCCCCTACCTCGTCCTTAGCTATATATTTTCAGATATGGCTGGATAATATCCTTTGGTATACTATTTATGTAACGTGAGGTGAGGTAGGAAACATTTACACAACACAAAAGAGGACAATAAGGTGTAATAAGCAAAACAAATCTCTTAGGAAGAGGTGTTACAGGGCTTCCTTAACCAACGAGCATACGGGCCAAAGAATACAGCTTTAAATAATGATCTGTAGCGAACCAATCACATGTTCACTTATCTGCATTTACTTAACACTGCAACCGTCAGTGTCGTGGTCAGTTTACGATGAAATACGGTATAAATTATATCAACATCATCCACACTTAATAATTGGGTTGCTTGGTTCATACCTAAAATAAAATTACCTGTCTACATTTCACTCCTACATTGGTGCTGCAGAGGGACACCTTCACGTGATGGCATGCATATAAATAGGTCGTTCAATTACCTGGTTGTACAGAATACCCTCAGCTACTTCCCCGTCCACAGAAAGAAGGGATGGTAAATTGCAGATCAGCTTAAGCCTGCAGCCCACCTGGATCACGTTTCAGATGACTTCTACACTCTTCTTGCTACCTCCAGATGACTGTATTTAAACTGGGGAAGATCTTTGGTAATGAAGGGATTAATGACATCCCATACTACCATTTTCAATAGTCTCCTCAAAGCTTAATAAACTCGTCTATAAGCAGCAGTTACAAAGAGACTGAGGCATCGCACTTAAGTTGAGGGTAGATGACCATTGTCTGCCCCTGATGGCACTACATAAAAAAATCCTCCATCATTCTCCTGGGTCCGTATTCACATCGGGGAAAGACTTACACCTCATCGTTAGCGATTTGTTTTTGGATATGACTGAATAATATTCTTTTTTTGTTTTTTTTAACGCAGATTATGGCCACATCAGAAGGATTTATAGAAGACAGGCGAGATCGGTAAAGTGTAATAACTAAATAAATCACATAGGAAAACGTGTTAGGGAGTTTCATTAAACAACAAGAATACTGACCTTAATATATCATTAGGACACTGACCTCACTTCCTGCCATAGGTCATTACAGAATACAGTATACAAGTTTCAGGTGGACATTGTAAGCAACAATACTTAAATACTCCCGTAACACCTTTTCCTAAACATTTTACTTTGCTTGCTACACCTTACTGCTCTATTGTTATATGAATCCTTCTAGCATCGATACACTCGGCATAAATAATGTTATAAATTTAATGCTTCTAACGTTTTCCACTGGGTATTGTTGTTATATCAACATTTAGATAATGAAATATGAATGTTCTTGGGACTGAACAAATTGTATCAATCATTTCGGATATCATTGTACCCCTCCTGAGTGATGCTTTTTTTGACTGACTGTGCCTTACTCATGTTTACATTATTTTTAGTCACTACAGATGATCGGATCGGAACACCACTGCTCTTGAAATGTATTCGAGGGGGAATTCTGTTGTGCCATTAATAGTTCTATGTCCGTGATTTAACATCTAGTTCGCGTGATATCATAGGAGTCATTGACACATACACAGGTCTGTCTTATGTTTGTGCATTGTGCCTCATTGCCTTGTAGGATGTGGCAACATTATAGTCTGACTGAATGAAGCCTTTCCATTCACTGCAATGTTTAAAGTTATATTTCCTCCAGCGTAGTCTTCCTTCGCGTGGTCTGTTATTGACGTGACCCTCCTGCCTCCAGCGCCTGATCCACCTCCAGACGGTGGCTACACTGGTGCCCGTCTCCTGGGCTATGGCGCGAACTGACATGCCGTCCACCCACAGCCATACAAAGTTCACTCGCTCACTTAAGCTGGTGGGCCGGGCGATCTGCATCCTGGTACTGTGGATTGTTCCACGGCCTGTAAAAGCTCACATACTCAACATCGCTAAACCTTCATTAAAAACAATGGATGCATGTTTTTTTTTTTTTCCCATACAAGGATCCTAAGGATGAATGTGAACAAAAACTCGTCACATCTGTGAACCTTAAAAAGAGATACATAAGGAGGTGGAAGGAAACACGGGTGAAACAGAGGTGAGGTTTATTTCCAGCCAGGTTCACCTGTGGCTGCTTCAGAAGCCGCAGGCAAAACCAGTCAGGAATAAAGCTCACTTCTATTTCACCTGCATATCCTTCCACTTCCTTCCCACACTTGTCATAATGTCTCTACATAAATTAAACAGAAATTACTGCCATCAATCAGTCTTCCCATCACCAGTTGCCTTCATCACGTAAGAAGCGGCCACAAAGGAATCTCGATATCACCCAATCCTCTTCAGTCTAGTTGCTGTCTCTCCCCAAATCACACTCCCTTCTCTCATATGGCTCGATCGGTAGAGAGGTGGCTTGCAGTCCCGACGGACCCAGGTTCGAATCTTCACTGGGGCAGGGAACAGTTTAAGGATTCGAATCTCATTAAATCAGGCTATACTGATCTACCAGAAGACCCGCCGACATGTAAAAATACCCCCGCTAATACCAATACACCAGTCCTGTATGTGACAGCCCTAGCATGTATTCAATATGGACGGTGGGTGTTAGCGCCGAAGTGGTGACATGTAGAGGTGTTGGTATGTAGGAGGACTGCTGGGCCTTGATAGCAGGCTGTGAAGCCAATGCCCATTGTCGGACACATAAAAAAATATATATATATACCTCTTCATCCCATCCCTCCGTCTCAGTGTTAATTCCTCCCTCCTCCCTCCCCGTCACCACACTCATATTCGCTTGTCTTGTCAGTCTCTTTGATCATCCTTTTACAAAATTTACAGTTGTTATTGACAATCAGATAACTACAAAGGTTAATAATTATTTGTGTATTCATCATCCCTTTAGCATTCAACTCTGTGATAATGGGATTATTTCCGTTCTTAGATGATATCCATTCCAATATTGCATTTACTATACTGTTTTTACATTAACCTGGTCCCGATATTCTTCTTTTTCCATCTTATTTAACGTTAGTCAATGGAGGAGAATGACAACACAGCGGCTTTACATCCTTTCCATTGCACTTACTTGTAACTTGCATCCCCCTTCAGGGGGACTGTCCCATAGTTTTTTACGTAAGAATATGGAGTTTTGAAATAAATCATCACTGGGGCCACACTCTAGGCAGGGTGAGACCCCCAAAGGACACCCTTCACGGGAGGTAGGGCCCGAGAAGGTCCTTGACAAAGCCTTTATGCACAGTCATGGGTTTTAACTTGGGAACACAAAATTTTGCATACTGGTAGATGTTCACCCCAGACACGTCTTAAGTAGGGTAGAACTCCCGATGGCTACCCCACAGGGGGAGACTGTTCCAGGGAAAGGGGACGCGATAGTGTTTATATTGGTACCCACATTTTTTCACAGTAGTAGACATTTACTGTGACCAGACTATATAGAGGCTTGATCCCCGTGCTTCACCCCTGCGCCTTCCCTGTGAGTGATAGTTTTTTTTTTTTTTTCACCTTACAATACTGCAGGGGTGGGATACTGCAGAGGTGGGTGCAGCTATCAAAGGTGTCCTTTGTCTTTTCCACATGTATTTCTACTGTTCTACTTGGCCACTAGATTTCGATTCATTAATCGGTCAAAATTTTCAAGGAATCCCAGAGTACTTCGTCCACACTCCTGTTGCATATGCAGCAAGGCTTTTCTTAAATTCGTAAATATAACTTTTTCTTTTTTTGTATCCAGTGCTATATATTTAAATACCATTTTTGCTGTTGTTGTTGTTGCAAATGCTGCTTCATCCTGATCTGTTTGGCCGCAGGTAAGTAATATCACTTAACAGATCGTTCTGCAGCTTCCCTACACTGTTGATGTTGTGTGCATGTGGCATGTGCTGTGCTGTGTTATATTATGTGTTTTATGTTGTGTAAGCCTATTCTTAAAGCTGGGCCTGTGTCATCTGTGATTCTGCCCAAATCTAAGCTGATAACTGAGGAGGGCTGACTGATACCCTTTTCTAAACCTAGCAAAGTGTTCTCGATACCTCTGTTTAAGGATACCCCTGACCGGTGGATGGCAGGAGGAGACTTGTATTGGTTTTCTGTCTGAGGTGTTCTACTGCCCTTTTTGTGTAGTAAGTGTGTAGCTGTTTCTTTGTTGCTTGTGTGGTAACATCTGGAAGTGAGATATCTTATCCCACCGTTTTATAATTATATTCTTCGTAACCCAATGCGACTGCTTCGTGTACAACTGAAAGGGCAGCCACTTCTCACATCTTAACCTCAAGCTAGAGAACCACTTTTTATCCCCACTGCTCTGAATTTCACAGCTAAATATTAACTAGGATACAAACTGAACTGACAGAGGTATTTCTTCCTTGCACAGTTATGAAGTGATACACTTTATATTCTCGAATTTTACCTCTGTTATTCTTCATTACACCTACAATATTAATCTAATTTATTTAATAGTAAAATATATCTTTACATATTGTTTTGTATTTTTGTGGAATGGAGGTAAGAATTATTGTACTCGATGCACAGAATCAAAGGAAAACAGCACATCACCAGTACCATAAGACACAACGGTATACTTGGAAAACGGGTCTTTACATCCCAGTAACATGTAGGAAATCCGTGCCACAAAACTGGAATGAAAATGCTTAAAAACACGGACCCACATGACTGTGAATAAAGTGTGAAGAACACGCATCAAAAGATTGAGAAAAAACTATGCAGTGTTACGGTGCCACATGACTGACAAACACGGTGCCCCATGGCTGACAACAAAGTGTGTAGGAACACGGTGCCCCATGACTGACAACAAAGTGTGTAGGAACACGATGGAACATGACTGACAACAAAGTGTGTACTAACACGATGACACAATGCATGACTGACAACAAAGTGTGTAGTAACATGGTGCCACATGACTCACTGTGAACGTGAGGGGGCAGGTGTGGCTGGAGCGGGACTCCCACGGCCTGGAGCTGCACCTGAGCACTGAGTGCCGACCCACCTGATGATGATGATGATGAGATTCACCACACGGGTGTGGCACGGGCTAACCCGACCCACCTCACGCCGCCCTTATATAAGCACTCTCAGCCAGTGAACGCCTCCCCTCTCACCACACACTCCACCGAACACCTCCCCTTTCACCACCAGCCAGTGAACACCTCCCGTCTCACCACACCAGCCAGTGAATACTTCCCCTCTCACCACACCAGCCAGTGAATACCTCCCCTCTCACCACACCAGCCAGTGAATACTTCCCCTCTCACCACACAAGCCAATGAATACCTCCCCTCGCACCACATCAGCCAATGAATACCTCCCCTCTCACCACACCAGCCAGTGAACACCTACCTTCTCACCACACCAGCCAATGAATACCTCCCCTCTCACCACACTAGCCAGTGAACACCTACCTTCTCACCATAACAGCCAGTGAACACCTCCCCTCTCACCACACTAGCCAGTGAATACCTACCTTCTCAAAATAACAGCCAGTGAACACCTCCCTCTCACCGCACTAGCCAGTGAATACCTCCCCTCTCACCACACTAGCCAGTGAATACTTCCCCTCTCACTACAACATCCTGTCACCACCAATTCCCCGCTGAGTCACCTTAATGTGGTGGGTGGGCTTGAACCATGGCCAGCAGTGCCACCTACTCTGGAGTCGTGCCAATCTTTGTAGGATTCGGCATCTGTAGGCCTCGTGGACCAAGCATCCTCCCTGCATCACTGGTAGAGGAGGCCTTCTGGTGATGTTGCTCATCCCTGCCATCTTCCAATGTGGATAGGGTTTTTGCCTCCCCACGTGTTTCCCTTGCATGGCGTCCCATAATGCTGGGCAAGGGAAGTCCTGGGAGTTGAGTAATGCTACACAATGGGCCCTGCAGCTACCAAAACGCCTCTTTGGTCCCCTATTCTGCCTAGAATAGAGAACGAAAGAGGGCCTGGTTGGGCTCAGTTAGGTCAATCGGGTGGTCATTTGTTGGATAGGGTCAAGTGGGCACTGGGGGTGGGGGGTGGGGGTTCTGGTGACTCGTATTGTACTTGAGTCACTTTTGCCTAGCCTCCCACTGGTTACCTGCGTATACTTCTTCACTGCCACTGCAGCTGCCAGCTGTGTTATCCCTGGCATATGATCTCCTCTTGTTGGGCTCCGTTGTGAGTGGCGGGGTGAGGGAACGAAATATTTTTAGTCTTCAATGGCTTTGCTTCAAAATAATGCTGTTGTTGACTCTGTATCTATCCCCGGCCTGTCGGACACACGATCTCTCATTGCCACTCTAGAGCCTTGCAAGACCCCTGGGAACTGTCCTTATTTGCCCAGCATTCAGCTGGGTCTGGGAAGTGTCCATGTCGGGTTGGTGCAACTCTTGAGTTAGGCCCAGATGAAATGGTGCCTTCACATTACACGAAACATCTAGGGATGAAATCCACGTTGGATGGATCAGTGCTAGATATTGCCATATTTAATTTACACTGTGCCATTATTTCAGCTTGTGACAGAGAACCTAAAATCTCTTCCCAATTGATGGAGGCATCATTACTGAGGTGTCCTTCCCTGAAGAGAGCCCGTTTACTGGCTCCTACCTCAGGTTCTGGAAACGAAAGTTCATGCACTCCTCATGCCACTTTTAACCTGTGTAATGTTGTCATTTTCTCCCGTGACCTTCTCGAATACTCAGAGCCATGGCTGTTGAAGGAACTATGATTCTGATCCTGTGGACTCTGTTTCTGCTTTTGAAATTCTGGTGGTGCCACTGGCAGCCCTACTTCACCCGGGTCAGCCTGCTAACCACCTTCCAAGCCACCTGTTCTTCCTCCTCAGAGGAGGAGTGTTATAAAACTTTCTTCTTCTTCCTCGTCCTCATGTTTGCCTTCAGATGTTCGGCACGGGGTGTGGCTTGCTGGTGCTGGGCAGTCTCTTCGTGAGGGCCTTCCTAAGCATCAGTCCAAACCTGCATGCTTATCATGAGCTGTACAGTTCAGCACAATAGGCGGATCTTGACGGCTATTCTGGGAGGGGGAGGCAAGCAAGAAAGGGGCGCCATAGATGGCTGCTTTGGGGGGTGGGGGGGAGCAAGAAAGGGGCACCAGCTAGTAGCCAACTTATTTAAATTTTCACTACTTATTACGTATATATCTCATTCTTATGAGTAGCTTTTGGAAGGTTAGGATTTCCCCCCACACACAAATACATGTATTAAAAGATACTTTCTGTGTGCAGCATCTATATGTCTGGGTGAGGGTGAGGTGCTCGACGCTTCTTCTTGTCTATGGCCCTAGGAGTTGGAAGGAACAGGAGGCGCAGCAAACAACTGGAAGGAATTACAGAGGGATGCCAAAGTACCTCCTGGGGGAGCGGGCCACGGCCCCAATGGCCCTTCCCTAAATCCACCAGTGTTCAGCACCTTATCCTGATCCTTCTTCCACTATGGGTTCTATCATTCAGTGGACTTGTCGGGGTTTACATTCCAGGTGGGAGAAAATGTGTCATCTTGATGCACAGTTTTATTTTGTACGCACGTGCATCCAGGAGACCATGGTTGGTGATGCTGTTCCCTCTGGTCCTTCTGATTACCATGCATTTAATTCTGATCCTGTCCCTGACAAGGTCATCATGGAGATGCTTCTGTCTTCCTTTGCCACGATGTTCCATTTGTTCATCTGGGCCCTTCCATTCCCTTGCAGGCTGTTGAAGTCTTGGCAGTTTTCCAGTGTTAGTAATCAGTTGGTAGTTATTTTCTTCCCCCTGTATTACAGTAAAAAGGGCGGAACACCCTCTTCATGGCCTTCGTTCTCTCTGTCTTTTATTAGGAGATATCAATGGTCATCATCCCCTGTGGGGTGACAGTGAGGCCAACCCTTGAGGTGTTACGCTGGCTTCCTTAGTGGAGGATGAGCAGTTGGCTGAATTAAATTCCAGTGAGATGAGGTTTTTACAAAGCCAGATTGAGACCTTTACTGCTATTGATTTGTCCCTGTGCTTGGCTAATGCCGTTTTATATTTTAACTGGTATTTGTTGCCAGACCTGTTTGGCAGTGACCATTTCCTATTACTTCTAACTGTTGTTTAGGGTGGACCACAGCCTCGTCTTCCTCACTATCATCTGGATAAGGCTGACTGGCCTTTTTTCATGGAAGTACAAGTTCCATTGCCCATTCTATCAGTGATTTTGGCTGTATTGCCAAGGTGGTGTCTTATTTCGCTGGCGTGTTGCACTCAGCGGTCCTGTTAGCTATTCCAAGAACGAGGTGTCAGTTTCCTAAACGTCCGGTTCCCTGGTGGAACCCTGAATGCTGTTCCGCAGTGAGAGCCAAACAAGTCGCCTTCTCTCGACTTCGTCGCCACCATGGGGATCCTCCATATTTGGCAGCATGTCAGAGGGTATGAGCCCATGTGAGGCTGGTTTACTCTTCCATTCCCTTCGTCTTTTACCTGCAGCAGGTGACACTGTGGCTGATCCCATTTGCAGTTGGAGTGTTGCTTGTTTATCATTTTGCCAGTGTGTCACAGAAGGATACAGATTTGCCTTCGGGTTGCTGCCGTTAATGCCCAGAGTTTTGTGGTCTGTTTTGCCTCTTCTGAGGGAAATTTTTACAATGTCTCCTTTTCTATTTCTGAACTCCAGGTGGCTCTTTCGAAGTGCCATGATTCCTCTCATGGTTGTGATGATATTCCTTATGCCTTTTTATGTCACCTACCTCATGAGTCCCTTTCGTTTTTGTGGTCAATGTTTAATAAGATATGGCGTCCTGGTGAGTTTCTAGCTTGCTGGGATGTTGTTGTAGATATCCCCATCCCCAAGCCAGGAAAGGACCACCTAGAGGCGACAAATTATCGGCCCATTTCTCTGACTTCTTGTATGTGTAAGGTCTTGGAAAAGGTGGTCAGTGGCCAGCTTGTGTGATTTTGGGGGAGAGGTGACTCACAATCCCCTGTTCGATATGGTTTTCGCAAGATGCGATCGACATCGGATGCCCAACTGTCCTTGGAACCTTCAGTCTGTGAGGCTTTCACCACTAACCAATACCAGGACACGGTCTTCTTCGTTCTCGAGACGGCATACAGCATTGCATGACGTCACGGAATTTTACTTTCTCTTCATAAGTTTGGTCATTGTGGGTGCTTGCCTATTTTTATTCAGCAGATTTTATCAAACCATTTTTCAAGTGTCCTAATGGGGGGAGTGCTTTTTAATGCCCGTGCTCTTGAAGATGCGGTACCGCAAAGGAGAATCGTTAGTGTTACTCTCTTTGCTGTAACCATCAACAGTGTAATCAATGTACTTCCAGGTGGTGTAGGTGGCTCAATATATGTAGGTGACCATTATATTCCTCTCATTGCATCTAGCATGTCTGACAGAGAGGAAGTTGAAGCTGGCTCTTAATAGAATTTCGCTGTGGGCCGAGTCTTGTGGTTTCCGTTTTTCTTGTAAAAAGCCAATAGCTTTGGATTTTTGTCATCATCGAGGTGTTCACCCATACCTTAACTTGTATCTCAATGGTCGGAGAATATCCTATGTAGAAAAGACTCGGTTTCTGGGTCTTCTAATTGATAGATGACTAAATTGGCTTCCTCACAGTCTTTCTGTTATGGCAGCTTCTATTAAGGCGTTGTGTCTTCTGAGGGTTTGGGCTCATACCTCTTGGTGCTGACCGTCAGACCCTCCTCTTCTTGCATAGGTCCCTTATTCTTTCTAAACTGCTGTAGTGTCGCATGGTGCTCATTCCTCCCAGGGAACTGTCAGAAATGGTGGGTTGCATTCCATGACAAGTACCATATATATAGTACGGTGGAATGGAAAAAAAAAAAACTTTTTCTATTTTCAAAATGCCTGGGTGGGGAAAAGTTGTGGATTCGTTATACAAACATTGTGTTAAAAAAAAAATTTCCTCTAAGATAATATTCAGACTGTGCACACCGATAACCTGCCCAGTCCCCCTGATGTACGATGCACGTCACCACTTTTTTTCACGCTCAGACCTACCGACGTGCATCATACATCAGTCAATTGCAAGGCCCGTCGTTTGCACATTTTTCAAGATTTGCAGGTGATTTTTGGTAGGCATATGTGGGAGACCTTCCTCTACCCGTTGTCAAGCAGGTATACTGCCTGGCCCCACCTGACCCCCTCCCCCCCCTCGGCAATTCATCTGTTAGCAGTAACATGGCCAGTAAAGACATGTTGCACCATGGTCTCTCCAATGACGAAATTCACGGTGAAAGTGATTCCTGAGGTGGAGGACAAAGAAATAAAGAAGCTAGAGCAAGAAACAAACAGAAGTGATGAGATGGTAATGTCGTAAAGGAAGGTGCCATATGTTGGTGTTTTGGGTGAGTGAACAATGCTTATAAACGCCTATATTATTGTGTGAAAACCATTATAGACTTTTACTACACATAAATTCGTACCAAATAAATGAAATAAATACGTAATTTAAAGTGGCTTGAATTAGTCAACCCTTCCATTGTTCGTTTTCTTAGCTAGGTCCCCTGAAAAAGAAGGAAAATGTAAGGTTGAGGGACACCTGTATCAACATTTTTTTTACCTCAGGATCGCGATTTCACTTTGAATTTTCGGTGTTTCTCATCAAAAGCGAAGGTTTCACCCAAAAAACAAAAGTCGAAAATTGGTCGGGATCTGGGGGTAGGCTGGGTAAAAAACTGGTCGGGACTTGGCGGGTTAAAGTGGCTTCAATTAGTTAACTCTCCCATGGTTCGTGTTCTTTGAAGCCAGATACCCTGAGAGAGAACAAAAAGATAAGGCTGATTATCACCTGTAGCAATATTTATAAGCTCAGGAGGGCGATTTCTCTTTGAATTTTCGATGTTTCTCACCGAAAGCTAAGGTTTGAGCCAAAAAAAGACAAGTTGAAAATCTGTCAGATTTTGAGGGTGGGTTGGGTAAAAAAGTGGTCAGGACTGGGCGGGTTAAAGTTCTTCTCTATGAGGCGAGTTATGACGTGTCTTTCAAGTGTGCTAGTTATCCATTAATGGTAATATTTGTTTAAAACAAGATAATTTTAATCAGGAATATGACTGTGTGGTGATAATCATGAATCAGCTTTTGTATTTTATACATATCAATGCCTTCTTTCACCTGGCAGCAAATGTTGGCTTGAGGTATCAGATCAGGTGGGGATAACATTGAAACCAATTATTGCAGTAGCTGTAATAGAGATTTAACAACCATATGCTCAATGGAACAACTAGAGTGAGAAAAGGCTTTTGTTTTCTGCTGTCAAAGCACACCAATTTATTTTCTAAAACTGATATGCAGCTCTTCACTAATGCGAATAATATATACATATATATATATATATTTTATTATTCATACTACCCAGAACTCACCACGAGGAGGTGGCTGCATTTCGAGTTCCACCAATGCCCACCCAACCACCCTACCTTGGGCACATTTTACTCATATTGTTACTTTGTTACTTTACATGATTTTGTACTCATGTTTAGTGTTGTACTTGGGAATTACTGAGCGAGACTTCAACCGAGGCCTAATGAAGCCGTCTTGCTCATCAGTGCAGGAGACAGCTTGACAGGATTCTGTAACAAGATGAACTATCCTTTCCACTGCCTGAGTGTTGCAGGGGAAACTGGGAATATGCAGTGTGTCATGATTCTCAAGGAAGTGCCTGATATTGGTTTCTGGGATACTTTTAGTAAATGGAGGTTCAACGCTATTTGCAGTCCAATCAGTCATATCATAGTAATCTATGGCATTAAAATTAATGACTGGAACTTTAAACTGTCTCACTTTACTCCCCGATGGTCTCGTGCACTCTTTGGCCCTAAGAATCCTTCTGAATCCAAGTAATCTGACATCCTTTCTCTTGTCTGTAATCATTGAAAGAAACAGATTTTCAGCATGTGCAAAATATCCATTGCGCTTGATAACAGGATCAGTGATTTCCTTCATTCTTGAGGGCAGAAATCGAGATGATTGGATCATATTCCATAACTGTTTGGGCCTCTCAGTGCATGATGACTTAAGCTTTATACTAGACCATATTGGTGCATATACTGTCATGACGTATTCAGTCAAAACCATCAAGTTATTTGAAGGTTTATGTGTAGCAACATAGAGCCTCAGAATCCGATTTGCTGCTGTTACCCACCGAGAATGAATGAGTTTTCCAGGCTGACGGTATGCTAGATTCTGGAAACAAACACCACTCTTTATTGCTTCACATATATCATACAGGTATCATTGATCACTACTTAACACCTCTGCATCAATACCTTGTACATTAGCTTCAATCGGTTGAAATTTCACTACAGGCAGTTTCCCACTGTCCAAATGCTTACCTATTAGACCTGAGAATGCTTTTGGCCCACTTATTGTACCATCATTAAAATCAAGAAGATGCTGCAGTGGCAGTTCATGGTATGAAGTAGACATATGAACCAATGCAAAGGCCTTCCTAGTGATTCTTCCAACAGCCAAATTGTTCCTCCTTCTACGCCAGTGTTTACACTGGTTCCATCACAACCAACAGCTGTGAGATTTTTAGTACAAATATAATTTTGATATAGGAAATCCATTATTGTCTTTTCAATGGCTTTAGCAGATCCGTCTTTGGGTGATACATGTCCAAGATGCTCTGAGTCTGGTTCTTTTCTTAAGCTCACATGTTCTTCCATAAAAGAAATTGGATACTGAGTGTTGCCATAGTATTTAACTGAACGTGTCTGGTCTTTCCTTCCATTAAAGTATAAGCCATGCAACAGATCTCTGTCTTCCTTGCTGTGAGTTACAACCTCATGTCTGTGTTTTTTCCTCTCACGCGTCAGTTTGCTCCAATCTAGTACATTTGTGGAATTTGTTTTGTTAACAATTCCAATATCTTGAAACATTGCTGTTGTTATTGAAGCACAAGTTCTATCTGATGTGCCATACCTGTCACATTCTCTTGCTACAGTTGAAAAGCTTGGGTGCATTTGTGGTGGATGACCACTAGTTTCTACATTTTCAGACTTGAGTTTTTTGGACCGTGGAGACCAATCACTGTCATTGCTATCAGTACTCTCATTTTTCTCCTCTAGATCATCAGTCAATACATTATGTACATCACTTTGATTGCAGGTATGTGTTACAAAATATTTCTCATTTTGCTCTTTTTTAGCATGAATTTTCTTCAGTTTTTGTTCCATCTGTTTGATTGTCTTCTTGTCAACTCCAGTGATCATCATTTTTCTCTCATTTCTTTGATTAGTTAGGAAGTCTCTTTCAGCAAGGGGCACTCGGCATTGCTTCTAGCATGAACACTCCAAGAAGGTA
>JAGKTI010023334.1:0-14851 GCA_018397915.1 Birgus latro
TGAGTCCAAGACATAAGCCTCTGTGTGTGTGTGTGTGTGTGTGTGTGTGTGTGTGTGTGTGTGTGTGTGTGTGTGTACATAAGATACAAGCGTGCAGAGTTAAACAGGGTAAACATTAAGATAAGACACACGCGCCTACTCAGCCAATCTCCCATTTCACACCGTATAAATACTGTTACTAGACAGAAAAATGTAGGACCGAGATTAACACCGCCTTTATCCTCCCGGCTCTCGTTGTTGTTGTTGATGATGCTGTTGCTGTTGTTGTCGCTGTCGTTGTTGTTGTTCCATGCTCATCTAATGAATCCAGTGAACTAATAGCCGAAGTTTCCCTTTTCCTGCGGCCCACCCTCCTCCTTTCGGGGTGAGGAGGGAGGGAGACAGTTGAGTGTCGTATAAACTGCACCAAATCTTTATATGATCCTGCCCAACAATATAGTAGTGACTGGGGGCTGTATTCTCGTGAGCTACGTACGCTACCTAACACGACTTCAGCGACGTACTAAGTTAATGGCATCTCTTAGCCTTCAAGCTTTTCACAGCTTGAATTTCTCTAAGCTGAATAAAACTCGCAAGGAGCAGGTATGAATAAAATACTTAGGCTTACCGTCTCCAAAACAGGGAAAAAAAAAGTTTGAGTCTATTCTGTTCACTTTAACTAGGCATAAACTTGATACCTCTCCCTCTAGAATGCTAAGCTGAACCAAACGACGAACAGTATAATACGGTGCTACTCATGAGGATGTATTACGGAAAGGAAACTGAGAAACAGCCTAGTATTATTCTGACACGACCTACGCGAAACAGCCTGCAAAAAGAAAAATGTCTGGGCCAAGTTAAAGCACACGCAGTCCAGTGCTAGGTAAAACAGAGTAAAAAAAAAAATGCAGAAATGAGCTAATCAAGTTTCCAGCTCTCTGATTTAACATACAACGGTTTCTCTGTACTGGAAAAAAAGTAGAGGGTTCTTTAAATTATTATAGTTACATAACTTTAAACCACTGCCATGACGCATTTTCTTATTTCCTCCTTTCTGCTGACAGACGATTTTATTTAGCTTTGGACTGACTTCTAGTAGTGAAGGAGTAAATGATGGCTATATATTTAACATCTCCAGTCTGAAAAGTCTAAGAACTGAATACAATCATCAGGAAATAGAAAGACCGAAATACATGTCACTGAGTTGAAAGAGCTACCGGTAATTGAGATCATTTTCAAGTCTTTGACAACTAAGACTTCTCTCAGCTAAATACACTCGTCTGCGTTTATTCTGAACACTAAAGTGCATCCACAACAGCGACAAAATTAAGGGGACGGTGAGGGGAGGGGGCGACCTCGACTAACTAGCTACCGTACATGGTCTGCATGAATCATAATTTAACACCTACTGCAGAGACAAGTGTTATTCCTTCGATACCAACTGGCTTACGAGAAATTTAGAAATAAGTGGTGGAGGTGCTGCGTGTTCTAATGGAATCCCCTGATATCCACCTGATGTAAAGGCTTCAGGCAATTTTAGCAACGACATTGAATTAATAGAAATCGAAAACCATTCTCACGCATGTCAGGAGACGACTGGTATCACATTAAGTTCTACTCATATTGCCGTTTCAAGTTTTATTCTAAAATTCTCTGGTATACAGTAATATGATGAACCCTTCCGGTCAGTCTAGCATCAACACTAAATTGCCAGAGTTCGAACATTATGTTTACCGGTACATACATTACGACACTGGTGTCGCATTCCAAGTGGAATTGCAGGTTTTGTAGCACCTCTTCCTTTGCGCTTCATTTTGCATACTGCGCAATCTCTTATCTGCTGCTTTTACCATTTTAATATTGACAACGTCTGTATAAAAAGCTCACGAGGATAATGATATGTTATATGCAGAATAAACAGCTAAGGAAGAAGTGCTACGAAAGCTCCAAAGCCACTCAGAAAGAGATCCGCTGTCCTACTCATCTTCTGTTTTAAAATATCGGCTGCTGAATTCCTAGGAACAATGAAGAACACACATCAACAAAAAATGTAGTCAACGTTCTTGAAGGATGTCTGCTTAACTCGACTCTGAAAAGACAATGGTGTTTACTTCCATTCAGTCTCAGGCAAAAATTCCTTTACACTTCCGAGTTTCCAAATTAATCTTTTCAATCCGATGTGTACTTTTTTTTTACTATGCTACTGCCACATCCAGACTTTTCAGACAAGAGGGGTAATACACAGCTTTGATTAATTCCGCTATGTGAATACAATCAACTGAAAGGAACAGGAATAAACCAAAGTCATGCTACTTTACTCAAGAGGGTTAATGAATCTAGAATCCTGCCGATCAAATTACTGCTAATCGGCCTGGGAATATTTCATTAGGTTTTTTCAAGGTTTGGTGGCAATGATATAAAAGGCATTACGACACTGGAGGGGTCAGAACACAATACCACACCTTTCAAAATACTGCTCCTCCGTGTTCCTCTCACAGAAATTCATCATCTTATCACAGTGTAATTCGTTCCTCATTATTTTTTTTTCTCAATGGACCTGGCCATAAAATACTGCATTTCAGATAATAAGATTTCACGATTCTTTCCACAAAAAGAGTGACTGACTGAGTAAATGACTGACTGGATTCTCTCTCTCTCTCTCTCTCTCTACGTATGATATAAAAATCCATATTAATCTTACCTTCCATTTTCAGCTTAACCTTTTACCAAGTAGCGGCAGCATTATTAATATGTTCCGTCTGGCAGCATTTTCTAAATTTATTAACCAGCAACGCTAAAGGTTGGACCAACGAGTTTCATGCCTAAGTCTATAAGAGATGGAAGGTCACGTGCAGTAAGATCAGCCAATACAATCAGTCTTTTTATTCAGCTATCTATCTTCTAACATCTGTCTGCTTACCCACCAACCTACCTACCCATCTATTTATTCATTCATTTATCTACCTACTTATATCTATCTGCTTTTTTACTCGCCAACCTACTTACACACCCTTTCAATTATATACCTACTCAGCTACCTAACTACTCCTATGTGCCTTCATACGCACCAACCTCTCTATCCATCCACCCATTATTCATCTCTCCACTTACTCATGTCTCTGTCTACTTACCAACCTACCTCCCCTACTAACCTCCACCATTAACCAATCTACTCTAATCGATCTACCTACTTACCAACCCACTGTACCTTCCTTACTAACCCCCACCATCAACCAATCTACTCTCACTGATTTAACTACTTACCCACCACCCTATCTACAAGGCTAACCCCTGCCTCTTCACCCCAACAGGAGGGGTATGCGGCCGTGCACCTGGCGGCAATGTACAGCAGAGAGGAGACCATTCGACACCTTGTGCAGAAGAAGGCCGACATCAATGCTACGGGCGGGGTAGGTATTGGGGTGGTGGGATGGGGATGTGGGATTGGGCAAGTGGGAGAGGCATGTGGGATGGAGGTGTGGGATTAAGGTGGGTTTGGGATAGGGTGAGATGTGGGTTTGGGCAAGTGGGACAGGGATGTGGGATGGAGGTGTGGAATTAAGGTGGCGTTGGGACTGGGATGTGGGACTGAAGTGGGCTAGGGTTTAGAATGGATAATGAGCAAGACTGAGGTGGGTTTGGCTTAAGGGTGGGGACGTTGCGACTGAAACGGGCTTAGAATGTAGGATTGAGATGACACTGGGACGGGAATGCGGGACGGAGATGGGTTTAGAAAGATACAGGACTGAGATGGGATTGCGATGAGGCTGTGGGACTGAGGTGGGTTCCAGCTGGGGCCGCGGGATGGAGTAGTAGGCTAGATAGTGGGACAAGGAGTGTACTATCGGGAAGGGGATAGGGATGGAGAAAGAGATCCGGGAGTGAACAGGGTTGGGGTAAAAAGGTGGGGTTAGGGAAGGTTGGGAGAGAGTTCAGGGAAACGAAAGGAGTGGACTGCAAATGGAATTGGGATGTGGAACGAGGAATGGTTGGGAAACTGAGATCGAGAAACTAGGATGAGGACGTGTGGGTTAGGGGAAGGAACAGGCCGTGGAGTGAAAGTGGGGCTGGGGAATGGAAGTGGGTTTGGGAAAAAAAAGACTGAGGGTGCTGGGGTAGGGAATGAGTTTGGGAAGTGGAAAACTGCCGAGACTGGAATATGAAGGTCTAGGTGGGGAGTCGGGGAATCTGGGATGATTTGGGGAGTTGGGTGGTGATGGAGAGGGAGGGAAAGGGAATGCGATGGGAAAGGGAGTTGTTTGAGAAATGGAAGTAATAGAGGGTTCCCGAAAGCAGTGAGTTAGGTAATGAAGAAGGAATAGAGAAAGTGGAGATAAGGTAGGGATATCGAGACGCACAGGTAAAAATTGGACCTAGGTAAGAGAACAGGGACAGGACATCGGCAGAACAGTGAACAGAGGAATGTAAAAATAATACAATAGCTTCCGGGAAAAGTAACAGTGCTTAGGTATAGGTGAGGAAGTAAAGAGGTCATATTGTAACGAATATTATATCGCATAGACACTGAATGATAAGTTAGGGAAAGAGAACCAATCATCAGCAAGCTACTAATATGAGCGAGCCGGAGTCAGCAAAAAGGTATTAGTACAGAACATAATGGGCAAACTTCATAAATCAACCTGACGGGAGTAATTTGTAATATGTGTAGTAGGTAACAGAAGGCAGGGTGGACAATACTGCTCCCTTTTTAGTTAAACAATCATGAAACTCTTACTTGATGTTCTGAAAAGTTTGTTTGTCTCAAAAGACTGCATCACTGGGTGGCTAGCCTTTGCACACAATCTCGTTATTATTCGTACTGAAGTGTATCAATATCTATGTCCGCAGCTGTACAACAGTGCAAGTCATATGAGGATAAACTGAAGTGGAGTATATTAGCCAGTTGAAGGGCAAAGCTGCAACACAGTCACAGAATTGATTGGGTACTCATAAGTCTAACGATTCGTAAGATAGCTTGGATGTCAGAAATGAGAAAAAGTACGGTAGTGTGGAAGCTTTGGTCTAGGAGAAGCGAGTTAGCCAAGACTTTATTTTTTTTATCATGGTCATAGGTCCCATAAGAGCAGATGATTTGGGATGAGTCAGAGTGCGGTTTGAGCTAAAAGAATAGGATATATTCCTTATTGGAGTTCAGTATATTCAAAGCCAGAAGTTCACATCTGACGGTCATGCCCGTTCACTACCGAGAAAAGAATATGATCCTGCGTTCACTTATGGTTTGGGGCTGTATTCTGACTGGCTTTAGAGATTTCTTAACGCCCCTTCCTTCGCGGATAATTCTGCACATTAAACCTCAGCATCCTACTGCATATTATTCGATGTTAACACGATATACCTAACACGGAACAGAATGCTAAGGTGTAATATGGAAAACGAATCGTTGAGGAAGAGGTGCTCCGAAGTCTTCAATGTCACCTAGATTACCGCCCTCATCCCTAACCTCCGTACCTATAGGTAGGTAGGCTATGATGAGAGGAACTAATGACCCCGAAAGACTTTTACGAAACTCTTTATGAAATTAGAGTCAAAATTTAGGTATTAATGATGCGGTTGAGTGATATGCGACGAATTAGGCTAGCTGCGGCACTGTACTTGGTAAATTTAATTACGGATTTCTTGGGATATTTTTTGGTTAGTCTGGATAGATTCATTAATGTGGATTGGTGGTATTTTTTTTTTTTTTTTAGCTAGAGTGTAACCTTGAAGCAGGCCATGTTCGTGTTTAGGTAGGGTTAGTGAAAACTGTTTGCAATCAATGTAAGTTGGGTCTTCAAGGAAAAGAAAGTTAGAACGAGTCTCTATAGCGGAGTCAGGCTGGGAGTGACATCAACACTGGGTGGGCTAGCTTCCTCAACCCTTCACTCCGATGACTTATGATTTCAATCTTACTAGCTCCCTTTAACTTTGTTCAGCTTTGGAGAGACTTTTCGAACTGTAGAGTTTGGGCACAGTCTTCATTTACGGTACCCATTCTTACACAGCCTCCCTCCCCCCAATAAAAAAAGTGAATATCAGTACCACACGTCATCAGACTGAAGAAGTATATGTTATTAGTTCACTGCAATGGCGTAGTGAACTAGTATGCATGTCTTTGTACCCTGTAGCTAACATCTCCACTGGTTTAAATCTCTTTCCTGTGGTCGCAGTGGCAAATCGTGATCATGACGACTGTACTAACACATCATTACAGGTCAACATTTCACATATGAGAGATCTCGTGCACAAGTTCTTTATTTTGCTCGCTTTATTCTCGATGAGTTTCTTATGATTCTACAATAATAATACATGTGTACAGTTCTTTGGGTTCTATTTCCATTTCTCATATATAACTGATAAGCCACACATACTCTATTTTTAACGTATGAATTTAGATTTTCAGGATTCTTTCTCCCCTGATTTACACATTAAAAGTCAACATTTCCTCACAGCTCTCGTTCACCATTTCACATACGACAACGAGGTTTTACACACTCATTACTACTTTTTTATCATTTATAGCCTATACTATTTTTTAAAGGACGATCCATGCTTCCAGATTCACGCTTTATTACAGGTCTGCTTTTCTTAACAAATCTTCTTCCAATATTTTACATATATATACGGCAGAGAGGTCTCAGACAATTATTAATACTACAGTTTCTTTTATATACTTTTCAAATTTATTTGTATATGATCCATGGTTTACACACCATTACGGATCAACTCTTCTTAACATTCCTGCCTCCGTAATTTTGTGTACGACAATGATGTGTCATGAACTTAGGATACTGCATTCCTTTTCACGGCGCATACAGCTTTATTCATCAAAATTACCTAATACTTCCAAACTACAATCCCTTCTGGTGGTAAGAACAATAACTCCAGAACTTTAATCCCGTTCACGGTAATTTTTCCAACACCTGCCAAACTCCACTCCATTACTGTGATGAAAAACTGTGACCCTGAGGATTGACGTGGTTACTAGGGTCCGGGGAAACGCCGAGGGAGACGATTTTTAGCGTTTAACCTTTTCAGCCTGAGTACGTATTTTTTTTTTCTAAATCTTGCTCTCTCCAGGTGAATGAATTGAGCTTAGGACAATTATCGAACAGGAGGGGTTTGATAAAGACTTAATAAACACTACCAATACCAGAGGACTTTGCTATGGTGAATAAAATCATCTGCCAGCAGCAAAAAAAAAAAAAAAATGGTATCGGATGTATGAGGTTAACCTGTTCTGCCTAAGACGTCATTTCCATCTTATTCTTTCTTTCTACAGATGATTTTATGTAACCTAGGGGAGTGATTTCAAACGGGAGGAATTACACACAGCCTTTGTTAACCCTTTTAATACGAGAAGTCTTTCTTTAGACGAAATTGTTTGGAGGAAGCAAGAATACAAAAGACGTCCAAATTAGTTTACCGTGAGTCACACGGTTAACATGTAAACCCGTCTCCGTCATCCCCGTTTCCCAGGATCCTGTAGTCGGCTTGTTTTCACCTGACGGAACTGGACCATTCCCATAACATGAATGATAAGTCCTGGATGCACGAAATTCAATGACCCTTGGTTCTGATGTTACTACAGCGTGTTTGTTTTTACCTAAAGGATATCCCTAACCCCTTTTACCTCTGTTGATGACTAAGTATAAAGTAGCCAGATTGGACGATAAGTCTGACTAGTAACCAAGAAGTAAGGCTCATGAGATTTCTTGACACCTCGATTTTATTATCATATTCAAGTTTTGGCAGTAGTCCAGGTGAGACAGGTAAAAAAACAAAAGTGATTCTAGACAGGAAAGGCCAGATGACTAAGGGAATGTTCGACCGTGACTGATGAACTAAATTAGGGATAAAATATATCTGAAAGAAGGCTCAAATCTACCCACATCATCTAGCATTTTATAGCCTTAAGTTCACTGTTACCATAATCAACAAAACTTTGATTAATTCCTTCAAACATGAATAATACAAGCAATAATAATTTTTAAACATGATGCACTACACATACACGCTACACACGATCAAAGCAACGGCTGATTATGTACTGTATTGTTCTTTTCTTTAATATGAGTGGTATGAGGATTTTTGTGAAGCACACAAATTGAATCGAAAGGAAAAACAGTCTAGCACAAGGAAGAAAAACAGCCTGGTAGTGAGAGTAATAAAATGTGAAATATCTCTGAATGGAAAACAGCCTCTTAGATACGACAAAATGTTACGTCTCGGAAAAGGAGCGAAGCTGTATGTAAGAGATATTTAATTATTTGTCGCCCAGGAAAACAGTGTTGTAGTACAGCAAGTATGATAAAATACATAGCACAAAAAGATATGAGGAGTAAAAGAAATAATATGTTGGCTCAAAAAATAAAAATGAAAATAAAAAAGCAAGAGAAGTTCAGTACTTAACCAAAAAGGAATATACAGAATGCGAAAGGTGCTAAGAACTCAAGAGGTGGGGAGTAAGAGAAATGGTGTGGTACGTCTTTAAAAAATAAATAAATAAATACGCTGCCTAAAAGAAATATATCTTAAAAGTATAAGAAACGTGTTACAGATCAGAAAAAAAATTAAAAAACCGCGTAGTAAGAGATTTTTTTCAAGAATAAAAAGAACCTAGAAGCATACATAAAGAAAATCAACGCTTCATCTCAAAGGAAAATAGACTAGTTTTAGGTGAAATCCGATATGCCGTTTCAGAAGCAGAGACTTGTTGTAAGAGAAATGAATATATCGTGTACATCGTCTCGTACGGGAAAACACACTGATAGTATGGGAAATACGACTTGACGCATACTGGAAAGAGCTTAGTAGTAAGAAACAATAAAATGCTTAGTACAGAAGAAAATGTCTAAAGTAGAAGAAATGTAAGTTTATCTTAGAAAATAACCCAGTCGTAAGAGAAGTAATATGTGCTACAGAAATAGTGTCTCAGGGAATGTCCAAGGAATGAAAACATGCTACTAGTAAGAGAAATGAAATGCATTACGTCTCACTGGAATAGCGCCTGGTTGTAAGAGGTAAAGGCAATGTGTCACCGTACGTGCAAGAAATATACATTAATAAGAGCAATATGTTATGTTAGATATCGCTGTACAGTTCCAGGGCCGAATACATTAAAACTTTTAACCAATTTCTACGGTACACAAGTCTCCAATGCAGTGAATTATCAGAAATAATCTTGCAGTGGTTTATATTTCATTGTAATATACACTCTAGTTAGGCTGTGAAGTGTTTGAATGCTATGCTGATGAAGATGAAACTATGAACAAGCAATTTTTGACACAATTTAAGATAAAAATATTATGACGACAGCCCTGTTCTTCCAGTGTCCATGTTACAGTATTTATAACTTCACAAATATCAACTTTCTTCTATTATTAGAGCAGTCTTATTACGCCTATTATTTTTATTGCCCTTACTAATAACATTTCTCCCTACTTTTGAACTCTATTGTCCCTTCCAGAGCGTAGTGGCTAAGGCCCGAGCAACTCACTCTTTAGATATTTTAGGAGTGATCAGCCGTCCCTCCGTAAATGGCATTATGTGGCCACAGAAGTTTAACCTTCTCTTGGATTTAAAACCGTTTTGGAGCTTTGTCCTTTTTTCTTTGCATTAGAATATAAAATCCAGTTGATCCATCATAAACAGGCGTTTATTTTAGGGGGTTATGTGGTTACCAAGCAATGCATTAAGATGGTTTCCTAGTTTACAAGAAACCATTTGGTTTGCTACTCGGTGTAGTGTCACATAAAAATAGCAGTACACATACGACAGTACACCTATTACTATCGTCATCACCACCATTAATATTATTATTAGCGGCACCAACACAGTCATCCTTTTCTGACAGTCATTTCCCACTTCACTTCCGCTATTTACTCCCCAAAACTATCGGCCAGCACACACGCCAACATACACGAAGGTCAATTACGCCCAGGCATTACATTAAGTGGCTCCCCTCCCCCCTTACCCCCATGTGTCCACTCCACGAAGCCACATTACACAACATTCCCAGAGCAAGTGGAGGAGCACACCAAAATGAAGCCAATATTTGGCTGTTGACGAAATGTGATGGGTGTGTCGCATAATGCCTACCACTCAGTTATGACCTCCAAACACCCACGCTTTTAGTTCCTTCAGTGCGATGACATATCTTGTCTCACTCTTGTTACCAACAAACGATTACTGGGTACTCAAACTGAGACATGCATTACAATGAGGGGGATATGAACATTCACTATTAATTACTGCTGCCAACAATTGAGTTACTTCAATCTAGGAGAGAATTCTGTATGAAGTAAAAATCTCCATAATCGGCTTCACTCGAAAAATGTCTACTTCCTTTAACTTTGGTTACTATTAGACTATTTTATTCACCCAGTGAAAGAGATAGCCGAGGGTTAATCTCCTTAGTATGATAACTTACATTCTTATTTATTCTTGTCGCCACACGAAAATTATATTTAGGAGACACACCTCGTTTTGCATGAATAACATTACTACAACAATCCCCCGGTTCACCAGCAAACACGGACAACGCCTCTACTACTGCATCATAAGGCCATTAGGAGGCTCCAGTGTCGCCATTCCAGGAACACCCACACGCACTTCCCACAACCCATTTCCACAGCACCTCCACTGGCTTGAAAGTCCCTCGCAGTTCCCAACCCGTTGTCGCGGAGGTTCCCATGCTTGCTCATAAGGACTTTTACTCATTTTTCCCCCCTTGCATAATGTATGGTACCTTAGCCGACATCATTAACTTTACTAAAAATTGACACACTCCCTTCTTCATCTTCTCTCTCTCTCTCTCTCTCTCTCTCTCTCTCTCTCTCTCTCTCTCTCTCTCTCTCTCTCTACTGCACCATAACATCGATAGTTGAATGGAATGCGTAAAGCTGACTGAAAAATCCACGTACCTGTATAATACCTATGTATTTATTACAGAAAGTTTTATGCTAGAAATCTGAACATGCTTCAAAAGGAGAAAAATGTTGTACTAAAAAAAATATGACAGTACTGTGATACCAACTCTAACGTATGAAAGTGAAGCTTGGACCTTGCTGGGAGAGAAGTCAAGAGTGATAGCAGTGGAAATGAGTTATTTGAGAGGAGCATGTGGAGTCACATGGAGAGACAGAATGACAAATGAGGAAGTGAAGGAGCGTTGTGGTGTGGATGTGATAGGACGCGTTAAGAGAAACACAATAAGGCGGTTTGGCCATGTGGAGAGGATGGAGAATGAGAGACTGACGAGGAGAGTGTATGTGAGTGAGAAGGAGGGGAGGAGAGGGAGGGAGAGGCCAAGGATGAGATGGAGGGATGGAGTGGAGAGGTTTATGAGAGAGGGGGGTATGAGCTGGGAGCAAGGCAGTGAAATGGCGGGGGACAGAGCGACATGGAGGCGATTTGTGTGTGGCCAACCCTTACGGGACTGAGACGTCTGGCAATAGATAGACAGATACATAGTTACAGCACAAGTCTGTGCTGTCTTCCCTCTAACCTTCTCACGGCTAGGATTATACTCAGCTGAACCAAATCGCCTGACTTAGGCCTTAAAATGTGTCTAGGTATGTTCACTGTACTTAAAAGCATGGTCAAAAAGGTTTTCAACCCTCTGTCTCCTAAGATTTTTCTCAGCTAAGCAAAATCGTCTAAAATAGGCCTCCATAAAAAAATAAAATAAAAAAAAATAACAGAGCTCTTCCAGGTCTTAAACCACAACTAATCTAATCACTTCAAACCGCCCCCCCCCCCCCCTAAACCGCACCTTTTCCTTTTACCTTACAATAACACAACTCCTGACCACCTGCCACCAATCCAAATACATTACATATAACCAGAGATTATATTTTTTCACAAGTGTTTTTGAAAAAAAAAAATACGATTTCTGCTACAGATGTACCTAAAATGGCCTAAATAACACTTTTATCAGATCTCTGGTGTTGACTGATAGAAGACAGCGTCTAACAGAAGAAAATCTGAACAAAATCATGGTTACAAATTGCTTTTACAATCGTTCAGCAGTCTGAGCAATATATATTCTATAGTACTATGTTCTGTATACAGGTCTGTAGCCAGAATTTCATTTCGAGGGGAAGTGTTAGCTAATTCAAAAAGTTCCCCTTTCCATTTTTTCATTTTTCCAGCTATATGTACTTAATTTCAGTTTATGGCTTGCTGATAGTGATCAACTGGTCAGTATTAGATAAGGCTATTATTGTGAAATTTCAGTTGATTGCAGGGGGAATCCACCCCTGTCCCCCCTGGGTGCATGACTGGTTGTGTATCATTTCTGATTTTGTTTTTCTGATTTTTTTACGGAAATAAAACACAGATTGAAACCCAATATTTTAGTTTTCTCACATATTTTGGTAATAATACATAACATTAAAAAGAAAAAAACTAAAATGGCAAAAAAATAACATTTGTATCTGACCTCTGATCATAACTCTCAACCCAACCTAACCTACCCCTCCCTGTCACCACTTCACATCTGACATCACAACTCCTGACCTAACCTCGTCGAACCTACCCTAACCTACTTTACCCACCATACCCTGCCCTGCCCTAACCTATTATTTTGCACAACCCTAGTCTAATCTGATCTAAAGTAACCTACCTTTCCCTGCCCTGCCCTGTCTTGCTCTAACCAATTCTACCCTAATTTACCCAACCCTTACTACCTAACCTAACCTGACCTGACCTGTACTCCATCCATCTCAACTCCTACCCTAACCTAACCAGCACTCCAGCCTCAATCGCAACTCCAAAACAAGCCACTCCCCACTACCTCGCATTCCCTCTTGTACTGTACTCCACATTACACCGTCAGTCACCCGGTAAACATCGTGTACCCTAAGAGCCATAAGTATGAGGGGACAATTTATCTAGGAATTAGCCCTGTACAATATTACGTTCCGCCCAATCTAAACAATTGTTATTTCTCCGTTTCAACCTTCTTTCATTATTCCTCGTTTATTTTGATTCCCCCCCCCCTTTTCCTTCCAGTAATACATGTTGTTTTATACTCCAGTAAGTCTAAACACTCATTATTTCTCCTTGTTTCAAGATCATATTCTTTTTCCTCAATATTTCTCCCCAGTTTAGCTGATTTTTTTATTTTACTCTATTGCCCCCAGTTTCTAGCTTTTATACTGTTCCTCCTCCTCCTCAAACTTTACCAAGCTTGTTCTCATTATTCCTCCCTGTTTCATCCTGAATACTGGCCAGCTCCATGCTGCCCTTTGTTAGTCGCGTTTTCCTTCTCGTATTCGTTCTTTCTTGTTTAATTGTGGCAGGCACTTCTACCCCTTCAGAATTTACCTATTCCGACCAAACGTGGACACAATCACCAGCCTATGATCTATACTCAGCTTATTTCATCAAGGCGAAGATGCACTTGACAGGTTGGTGATGATTGGCTGAATGCAACATTGTTTCATGAACTCTCTATTATTAATTGACAACATATATATGAGGGGGAAATTTGAGTTAGTAAATGTTATTTGGACATGTTGCATTCAGCCAATTATCACCAACCTGTCAAGTGCATCTTTCGCCTCAATAAAAAAAAATAATAAAAAAGTATAGTTGTGTACGCTAAGTTTTAGTTGCTAGGCAACAAGTAGTTGCCTAGCAACGGCCGAAAACCCACTTTTTTCGTACTTTTCACGTTTTGAGCTGTAGACGCATTACTAATGGGCGTAGAAAGCTCTAACTTTTTTAGGCGTAAGCTTGAAGTCATTCTCTGTCGGAAATGTTCCATCCATTTTTACCCTACCTCCTCTAGTTTTCGAGTGGCAACCCTGCGAAGACTTGCATCAGCGTCCCCAGAAACCAGTACCGGTTTTCAAAAATTCCCCCACAATTCCCCAGCGGCTCAATGGAACTGAATGAAAGTTTGCTTGCTTTTAGACACTGACTAGTACAATAACTTTCTAAGTACACCTATGTGCTACATTGGCCAGGTCAGGGGTCAAAGGTCATCAAATGCGAAAACGGTGAAAATAACTAAAATCACGACAACGCTCGCGCAAAATGCTAAGGCTCCGAAGATTATTAAGCCAGGGCCATGACTGTTGGGTGGAATGTTGCACTGGAGTACCTCCATATAAAAATGACAATTAGCATCGAAACTCACTTCCAGTCGCTGGCAGCGCCTCCTTTAAGTTATACCTCTGGTGGGCCATTCGGCGAATTTCATGTTCCCTAGCTCCACAGTGGGTGGATGGAATCAAATGAAACTTTGCATGCTTATAGACGTTAATCACTACTATAAGTGCGCTTCGTACATGCATGACCTTATCCGCCTGGTCAGGAGTCAAATACCATTAAGTGCAGATAATATGAAACGCGCAAAAATTCTGACCTTGGTTGCGCGAAATGCTAAGGCTCTGAAGATTATTAACCAAGGGCCATGATTTCTGGGTGGAATGTTGCACTGGAGTACCTCCATATAGGAATGACTTTTAGTTTCAAAACTCACTTCCGGTCACTGACAAAGCTTGGTCGGCTTAGAGTTGGCCATCATCGCCTACCGGCTTGTTTTCTCCAGTTTCTCAGGTTCAATTGTATTATTACATCTCTATAAATTTCGTATCTTCAAATCTCTGAAGTCGTGGTATTATATTTTGGGCCAGTCTTATCCTAAATTATTCCACCCTCTTTCAAACCTTTACCATCTTTAATCATCCTACTATCAAAAATCTTCCCACTTCATTCACATGTCTCTAAGCTTTTACCCTCTTTCCTTATCCATCTTTTTAACCATTACCGGTACCGTCTTTATTTATCCTTCTTCCAGGCTTTTTCACCTTTATTCATCCCTCTTTCAAGCTTTCCCCCCCTTTCTCTCAAGCCTTTTTCC
>JAGKTI010023335.1:0-14851 GCA_018397915.1 Birgus latro
ATGCAGTATATCCTATGTTGGTAGTGATCATCAACTTGTGTCAAAGATTAAAATAAAATTTAAATGAAATGTTAATGGTAATTGTATAGGAGGTAATAAATATGATTTTGAGGAGCTGAGAAATGATGAGAACACGAAGGAAAAGTTTCGGTGGGAATGTAGGAACAGGTTTCTAGTCTTGCAGACTTTGATGGAATCTGAAGACAATGATATTAATCAAATGTGGAGAGAGGTAAAAGAGGTTTTGCATGAGAGTTCTAAAGTTCCTGTTAAGAAAAAACGAAAAGCGAGAAGAAAAAAGTGGATATCAGATGAAACATGGAATGCAATACAGAAAAGGAAAAAGGCAAAGTTAAGAAGTGAAGAACAACATGTTGATGGCCAGGTAGTTGAAGTACTTAGAGCAAAGTATTGGAGTTTACATTCTGAAGTAAAAAGACTCGTTAGACGGGATAAGAGGAGGCTGTATGATGAAAAGGCAACACAGACAGAAATTAAGTAAAATGACATTCAGAGCACAAGGGCAGCATATCACACCATAAAGGAGTTACTGGAACTGAAAAGAGGAAAGAAGGAAATACCTGTACGACTAAAGATTTGGATGTAAAAGGAAGGTGGATATTTTGCCAGCCGAGAGAGATTTGCAGATAGAAACAGAGGATATAACCTTGGAAGAGATAGCAAAATCTATAAAGGAATTAAAGAATTTTAAGGCTCCAGGAAAGGATGGAATATTTCTTGAAATGCTTAAGGTGAAAAATGATGATGAATGCACTTTTGAAACTTTTAATGTGGCTTAGGATAATGGTGGAATTCCAGAAGAGTGGAAAAATGGTCTATCTATCTATCTGTTGCCAGACGCCTCAATCCCGAACGGGGTGGCCACAAACAAATCGCCTCCATGTCACTCTGTCCCCTGCCATTTCACTACCACGCTCCCAGCTCACACCCCTCTCTCTCATATACCTCTCCACTCCATCCCTCCATCTCATCCTCGGCCTCCCCCTCCCTCTCGCCCCCTTCACCTCACTCACATACACTCTCCTCGTCAGTCTTTCACTCTCCATCCTCTCCACATGCCCAAACCACCTTAGCGTGTTTCTCCTAACGCTTCCCATCATGTCCTCAACCACACCACAACGCTCCTTCACTTCCTCATTTGTTAGTCTGTCTCCATGTGACTCCACATGCTCCTCTCAAATAACTCATTTCCACTGCTCTCACTCTTGACTTCTGTCCTTCCAACAGGGTCCAAGCTTCACTTCCATATGTCAGAGTTGGTATCACAATACTGTCATGGAACAACTTTTTCACTTCCATGCTCACCTCCCTGTTTCTTATCACTGGTTTCAACGAACCAGCAACCTTCCTTCCCTACTGTACCCTTTCGAGCACTTCACCCTCCAGTCTTCCATCCTTACTCATCACACTGCCCAAGTACTTAAATTCACTCACATTCTCCATTTCCTTCCCATCCAATCTCACTGTACACTCACTGACTTCACTTCTCTCGAAGACCATCACTTTACTCTTCCTTACATTCACCTTTAGATTCCGTTTCTTACACACTCTCCCAAGCCTTGCAGCTCCCCTTCGTCTTCACTCAACAACACAGTATCATCTGCAAACAACAGTACAGGGAGTTTCCAAACACTGCCCTCTCTCACTAGGGCCGCTCCAACATCCACTGCCCGACCTTGTATCTCTTTTATAATCCCATCCATTTACAGATTGAACAACCATGGCGACATGACACATCCTTGTTTCAATCCAACCTTCAAATGGAAAGATTCACTCAGTTTGCCATCCACACGCACTGCAGCCTTAGCACCCTCATACATACTCTTCACTGCCTTCAACAACTTCCCATCCACTCCATATATTCTTAATACCTTCCACAAACCTTGTCTATCCACCCTGTCATATGCTTTCTCCAGATCCATGAAGGCTGCATACAACTTCTTGCCCTTCTCTAGAAACTTTTCCACTAAGGATCTAAGAATGAATATCTGGTCTACACAACCTCTTCCCTTCCTAAAACCTCCTTGTTCTTCTCCAACTAATTCCTCTGTAATTTCCCTAACTCTGTCAATAAGTATCCTACCATATATTTTTCCTATTACACTGAGAAGGCAAATGCCCCTATGATTACCACACACTGCTTTTTCCCCTTTTCCTTTGTACAGAGGAATAATTATACCTGACTTCCAATCCTCCGGGACTCTACCCTCCTCCCAAGCCAATCTGCACACTTTCCACATCCATTCTATTACTATCTCTCCCCCATGCTTCAGCATTTCACCACACACTCCATCAATTCCTGGGGCTTTCCCCATTTTAACTTTCTTCATTGCTTCCACCACTTCCATCCTGGTGATTTCTTCCTCTCTTCTCACAACCCTCCTCCCTGCCATTCCCCAGCCACTTATACTTGCATTACTTTCATTCTCTATGTTCAACAGTTCATTAAAATGTTCTCTCCATCTGTTTACTTTTTCTCCCTTCTCCACTAGTAATCTACCATTTTTATCTTTCACACCCCCACTGACTTCGTTGGCACCCTGTCTAGCTCTCTTTACCTCCTTCCAGAACATTTTCTTACACTCCCTCCACTTTGCACTCAAATTCCTTCCAAATTCCTCATCCACTCTCATCTTACTCTCTCTTACTAATCTTTTCACCTCTCTCCTCCTCACTGCATATAACTTTCTCGTCCGTCTCTCAGCTTCTTCGTTGCCCCTGTTCCTCATCCACTCATTATATGCTTTCTTCTTTTGTGCCACAGCCTCTCTCACCTCTTCAGTCCACCATGCTGTTCCCTGAACCCCCTTTCGTCTTCTCTTCACCCCACACACCACCTCACATGCTGCACAGATTTCTTCTGTGAATACCTTGCACACACCCTCCACATCCCCCATCTGCTCCAATCTATATTTACCCAGTCGCTCCTCCACTTCCCTTCTATATTCAGCCTTTATTCCATCCTCTTGTAACTTTTCTACCCTCCTTGTAACAAATACTTCCTCCTGTCTTTCCCTTCTTCTCTTCCTCCATCTTGTTTGGATTCTGATTCTGGCCACCACCAAGTGGTGGTCAGAAAGTCCACTCCCCCAACCCTCTATATACTCTTGCATCCATTATACATCTTCTCATCCTTTCATCCACACACACATAGTCAATCATTTCCTTCCGTTCATTCATTCCCCCGTCCTCTCTTCTCACCACTCACCATGTATACCTATGGATCATTTTGTGCCTGAAGAGGGTATTAACTACCACCAACCCCCTCCCAGCACAAATGTCCACTAAAGCACTGCCATTCTCATCCATCTCTGCAGGCACACCCCACTCACCATGGTGTAATTATTATAAAAACACCAACAGAGGGAAATTTAAGTGTGTGTGGAAATTGGAGGGGGATAACCTTGACACCTGTAGTTGCAAAAGTCTTTTCCAAAATCTTGTTGAACAGAATAGAGCCAGTAATTGATAAGATTTAAAGAGAAGAACGAGAGGGATTTAGATAGGGTCGAGGTTGTAATTATCAGATTTTTATTGTTAGGCATCTAATGCAACAAGCTATTGAGATGAAATTGTCACTTAGTATATGTTTTGTGGATTTTGAAAAGACGTTGATAGTGTTTCACGCGGAGCTATGTTGAAATTATGAGATTCTTTGGTATACCAGAAAAGTTTGTAAATATTATTAGAAGCCTGCATGAAGGTACTTTTTGTAAGGTAATGGTGGGTGGTTCTTGAGTGATCCATTTGAAGTTAACTCAGGAGTGATTCAAGGAGGAGTTCTTTCGCCATTACTGTTTGTTTTGGTTACCGTATGGATTATGTTATGAGAAAGGTTGTGAGGAGAACAGGTGCAAGAATTAACTGGAAAGAAAATGAGAGGCTGATGGATCTGGAATATGCTGATGATGATGTACTGATTTGTGGAAGTATTTATGAGATGCAGAGGGTGCTTGATTGTCTGGTGGAGGAAGGAGAAAAAGTGGGATTGGTAATAAATTGTGGAAAGACTGAAATTATTAATATGAATGTGGAGAACCAAGTCAATTGTGTAACTGTGAATAATGTGGTGAAGAATGTAGAAAATTTTAAGTATCTGGGAACGGTAACCCCTAAACCGCAAGGTTGTTTGAGGTGGTCCTGGCACTTCCAGCCGGTGGCAATTCGCACTCTGACTTATTTTTTAAAATTATAGGCCAAAACTAGCCTGAGTGATGTAAATAGCACTCAGGACTCTCCTACATTTTGTCATATATATTTATATTTTGAAGGCCCTGGCTAATTAAAAAGAAAACAGAGGCACCCAACTGATGGCCCACGGCTCGAGCCATCGCCACCGAGTGTCACGAAAGTGACGGCCCGTGGTTAAGTGGTTAAACAATGAAATTGAGGAGAGGATTAGACAGGCTTGATGAGCTCTTGGAATGTTGAAATCCATTTGGAATAATAATATGCTTTCGGTACATGGTTAGACCAATTTTAATTTATGGGCATGAGTCATACAGTACAATTGCAACAGATCAGAAAGTATTAGGATTTTAGAATAAAATACTGAGAAGGATTGTTGGGATAAAGTGGCAAGACAGAGTTACAAATGAAAGAGTAAGGGATACTACGAGAATGGAACCAGTTGATGAATACCTGAGACTGTCTCGCTGGAAATGGCTGGGCCACATACCATAGGCTATATAGAAAAGAAGGCACGTTATACAGGATGTGCCAGAGTCTACTGCTAGAGGAAGTAGAGGCAGAGGTAGGCCGAAGGAAACCTGGTTGAGGACAATGAAAAGAGAATCAGGAGAGGAGTGTTGGTGGGATCTGAAGGAGATGGCAAGAGACAAGTATTGGTGGAGAGAGTTCATCGAGGCCCTGTGCATCCCGTGGGGTGTCACAGGAAATGATTGATTGATTGATTGATATACTGTATCTATCTGTCTATTGCCAGACGCCTTATCCCGCCCCGTCCCTCCGACGTACGATGCACGTCACAACTTTTTTTCACACTGAGCCACACCGACGTGCATCGTACGTCAGTCAATTGCAATGCCCATTGTTTGCACATTTTCCAAGATTCGTGGGTGATTTTTGGTAGGCACATGTGGGAGACTTTCTCTACCCCCAGCCAGGCGGCAACACTGCCTCAAAGACACGTAGCACCACGGTCTCTCCGACGACAAAATTCAAGGCAAAAGTGATTCCTGATGTGGAGGACAAAGATTACGTGCCACCAGAGTTAGTAATGAACTGAAGTAATGTGGAGGTAACATCGCCAAGGTAGGTGCAGTATGTTGATGTGTTAGGTGGGGGAACAATGCTTATATTGCCTGTCTTTGTGTGTGAAAAGCAATATACAGTACTGTACTCTTGTAATACTTATAAATTCATACTAAATAAATAAATAAATATCTACAAGGCTGTGTGGTTTTGGTTAAGTTTCCCTCGCATAGGGAGCATCTTCCATGGAGCGCGGCGTCATAGAAAGTGGTAGCCAGGTGAGGGATCTTTCACCTGTTTAGAATATTTTTCACTTCAGGTGAGCGCTTTCCTGCATTTTCGATGTTTCTCACCAAAAGTGGAGGTTTGAGCCAAAAAAAGACAAGTTGAAAATTGGTCGGGTTCTGGGGGTGGGTTGGGTAAAAAAGCGGTTGGGATGGGGCAGGTTAATCCCATACAGGGTGGCCACAAACAAATCGCCTCCATGTCGCTCTGTACCCCGCCATTTCACTGCCCTGCTCCCAGCTTACGCCCCCCTCTCTCATATACCTCTCCACTCCATCCCTCCATCTCATCCTCGGCCTCCCCCTCCCATTCCCACCCTTCACCTCACTCTTATGCACTCTCCTCGTCAGTCTCTCACTCTCCATCCTCTCCACATGCCCAAACCACCTTAATGTGTTTCTCCTAATGCTTCCTATCACATCCACAGCCACACCACAACCTCCTCCACCTCCTCATTTGTCAGTCTCTCTCTCCATGTGATTGCACGTACTCCTCTTAAATAACTCATTTCCACTGCTCTCACTCTTGACTTCTCTCCCTCCAACAGAGTCCAAGCTTCACTTCCATATGGTTAGAGTTGGTATTACAATACTGGCATGTAGCAGCTTTTTCACTTCCATGCTCACTTCCCTGTTTCTTATCACTGCTTTCAAGGAATCAGCAACCTTTCTTCCCTGCTGCACCCTTTCAAGCCCTTCACCCTCCATACTTCCATCCTTACTCATCACACTACCCAAGTACTTAATTGCACTCTCATTCTCCATATCCTCCCCATACAATCTCACTGTACATTCACTGTCTTCACTTCTCTCGAAGACCATCACATTACTCTTCCCTACATTCACCTTTAGATTCCATTTTACACACTCTCCCCAACTCATCTACCAAGCCTTGCAGCTCCCCTTTGTCTTCACTCAACAACACAGTATCATCTGCAGACAACAGTACAGGGAGTTTCCAAACACTGCCCTCTCTCACTAGGGCCGCTCCAACATCCACTGCCCAACCGTGTATCTCTTTTATAACCCCATCCATATACAGATTCAACAACCGTGGAGATGTGACACATCCTTGTTTCAGTCCAACCTTCAAATGGAAAAATTCACTCAGTTCACCATCCCCACTCACTGCAGCCTTCGCACCCTCATACATACTCCTCACGGCCTTCAGCAACTTCCCATCTCCTCCATATATTCTTAATACTTTCCACAATCCTTGTCTATCCACACTGTCATATGCTTTCTCCAGATCCATGAAGGCTGCATACAACTTCTTTCCCTTCTCTAGAAACTTTTCCACTAAGGATCAAAGAATGAATATCTGGTCTACACACCCTGTTCTTCTCTAACTAATTCCTCTGTTATTTCCCTATCTGTCAGTAAGTATCCTACGATATACTTTTCCTGTTACACTAAGAGGACAAATGCCTCTATGATTACCACACACTTCTTTTTCCCTATTTCCTTTGTACAGGGGAATAATTATACCTGACTTCCAATCCTCCGCGACTCTACCTTCCTCCAGGCCAATCTGCACACCTTCCACATCCATTCTGTTACTATCTCGTTCTCATGTTTCAGCAGTTCACCACACACTCCATCAATTCCTGAGGCTTTCCCCATTTTAACTTTCTTCATTGCTTCCACTACTTCCATCCTATTGATTTTTTCCTCTTTTCCCACATCCCTCCTTCTCCCAGCCATTACCCAGCCACTTATACACTCGACCCTCGATTTGGCAGACCCCTTTTTCCTGGAATTCGGATTTCCCGGACTCTTGCTGAGGCCGGACAATATTATCAAATGCCAGACAAATGCCTGTACAAGTCTGGGAAATCTCACAAAAGTCCAGCCATTATTTTCACATATAAAACCATCAGCAGTCCGCTGCACAACACAGTATAATTTTGACAAGGTTTTGACTCGATAAAGGCCATTCATAACATACACAGGAAGATATTTTCACACATGAAACGCATCTTGGCCACCAACCTGCTTCACGCTACCAGTTCCTAACTCGTGGCAATATCCTATTTGCCTCTTACCTTTCTCAAATGCCACTTTAATTAGTTTATTGCATAGCAGTAAAATTTACAGAAGGCTTGGACACAATAAAATTCATAAGCAGTAAAAAAAAAATATTTTCTTATGGACAAACTCAGTGGGATCCACTCCTAATCAGCTTGGCTCACACGACTCGGTTAGACTGAATACCAACTTGGCACTTTTCTTTGGAAAATATTTTAATTTTTTTCGCCTCAGTGGCTCATACACACCTAATTATCTGAAATGCGCTAAAAAAAATTGTACTTAATATAACTCGATTAATAAATTAGGTTTCAGAGCTAAAATACGCAGATGTTTTCCCTTCAGATCATCAGTGTCTGTATCTCAGTCGGCTGATCAGTGGGTTGGGAATGGTCACCCTTCTTTGGGACTGGCTGAATGAGAGCAAACTTCCAGCAAGATGTAAAAGTACAAGTTGATAGACAAAGGTGAAAGAGTTTACCCAGGCAGGGTGTAAGCACAGAAGCACAGTTTTTGAGGAGAACGGGAGGGACTCCATCAGGCCCGTATGCCTTGTTAGTACTGAGGCCATTGATGGCAGAAAATACATCAGCTGAAGAAATTTTAATGTCAGCCATGAGGAAGTCAGAGGGGGGAAGTGATGGAGGAACAGCACCGAAATCGTCTAAGGTGGAATTGGAGGAGAAAGTCTGAACGAGTTTTGCTTTATCAGTAGAAGAAATAGCTACAGAGCCATCAGAGTAGAAAAGAGGAGGGAAGGATGATGAGGTTAAGTTGTTAGAAAGGTTTTTGGCAAGGTGCCAGAAGGAGTGAGAAGAATTCGAGTTGGAGAGTTGACAGCATTTAGCACGGATGAAATTATTTTTACCAGAGTGAAGAACAACAGACTTAGCACAATTCCGGGCAGAAATATAAAAAAGATGTGATTCAGGGGTGGGTTGGCTCTGGTACCTTTTATAGGTCCTCTCTTTGTTGCAGACAGCGTTAGAACAAGTGTGATTAAACCAAGGCTTACGGATGGAGTTATAAAAGTGATTCAAGGTCGGGCAGTGGATGTTGGAGCGGCCCTAGTGAGAGAGGGCAGTGTTTGGAAACTCCCTGCACTGTTGTTTGCAGATGATACTGTGTTGTTGAGTGAAGGTGAAGGTGAGCTGCAAGGATTGGTAGATGAGTTTGAGAGTGTGTGTAAGAAGTGGAATCTAAAGGTGAATGTAGGGAAGAGTAAAGTGATGGTCTTCGAGCAGAGTGAAGCCAGTGAATATACAGTGAGATTGGATGGGGAGGATGTGGAGAATGTGAGTGCATTTAAGTACTTGGGTAGTGTGATGAGTAAGGATAGTCTGGAGGGTGAAGTGCTTGAAAGGGTGCAGCAGGGAAGGAAGGTTACTGGTTCCTGGAAAGCAGTGATAAGAAACAGGGAAGTGAGCATGGAAGTGAAAAAGTTGCTACATGACAGTATTGTGATACCATCTCTAACATATGGCAGTGAAGCTTGGACCCTGTTGGAGGGTGAGAAGTCAAGAGTGAAAGCAGTGGAAATGAGTTATTTGAGAGGAGCATGTGGAGTCACATGGAGAGACAGACAAACAAATGAGGAAGTGAAGGAGTGTTGTGGTATTGATGTGGATGTGATAGGAAGCGTTAGGAGAAATGCGTTATGGTGGTTTGGGCATGTGGATAGGATGGAGAGTGAAAGACAGATTAGGAGAGTGTATGTGAGTGAGGTGGAGGGTGGGAAAGGGAGGGGGAGGCCGAGGATGAGATGGAGGGACGATGTGGAGAGGTATATGAGTGAGGGGGGTATGAGCTGGGAGCAGGGCAGTGAAATGGCGATGAACAGAGCGACATGGAGGCAGTTTGTTTGTGGCCTCCCTGTGTGGGATTGAGGCATCTGGCAATAGATAGATAGAGTAGCTAGAACACACATGGGCAAATTTCAGTAGCTAATGAGAACCTGATGGTTTTTCAACCTGGATGACTGTGGCCCAGGTTGGCTATATGAATACCAATAGCTATCTTTAAAGAAAATTTGTTGGCTGATGAAGAACTTGGATGTTCATTGGTTTATACAGTTAGACCTTGTTATAATGGACTATCCAGGGGAGAAGGCAGATGATATATCTGACAGTTCGTAATATAAGACCTCCAGTAGGGACTAGGGACCTGCTACTGTATAATAGATATAGGGTCAGATATATGAAAAATGGTTCAGTTGGTACCCTGTGTAGGACAAGTTAAGACATTGATAAATCACTATTGTGTGGATTTGTGTTCCTTGATGTACAATATAATAGAGCAATAATCAGTACAGAACCAATGTTGGCCCTTATTTCAAATAGATGCAGTAGTAATGAAAAGAAGAATCACTGATCCTAGGTTCGGCATTTAACAAATTGTCTGATAGGTTGCCAAATGTGTTCTTTATACTGGGCTTTGGTTTGATATATGACAAAGGTTATTCACTTGGGTCAAGGGGTCAGTTATATACGAAGCCTGGTATAAACGAGCCCATTAAAGGATGGATGCACTGTATATAGCTTCATCTCTATCTCAGATGTATTACTACCAGTAGCTATCATTTTTGAAAATCATTACTAGTACAGTAATAAATAAATTGATATTTAACCAATCCCTATGTGTTCCCTATGTGTCAGCAAGTGGGCTGGTGGAGAGTTAGTGCCCATGCCTGTAAAACAGCAAACTTAAAGACAGTCGGCCATCCCTCACTGGATTATGGCATTTGGCTGTAGATAGATGTTCACTGGTTTTTCATTTTATTGTTATTATTAGCTATTATTGTTATTATTATTACTGGTATTATTATTTTTTTTATTTGGATAGAAAGAAATTGGTGAGGAAATTTGAACTACCAGGTACCAAATTTCAGTGCAGTAATAGAAATGAAAGATAAATGTGGAAAGGAAGTGACAAGTAAAGTGCCTTTGGAGAGAAAGGTGGATGGTGCTGTGAAGGCTGCAAGAAGATTGCATGAAAGTACTGTATAGTTAATGCCCATATTAACCTATGGGTTTGGGACACTGATTTGGCATGATGACAAAATGTGAAGAGTTAAGCCACTGGAAATGGGACTGTTGAGGAATGTTTTTGAAGTGCTGAAAGTTGATAGGAAAAGAAACAGTGTACCGGTAACTAATTCTGTTCTCGAACAATGTCGAGTAAAGAATGCTGTTGAGGATAGAAGTGTAGCCATACTTAGATGGAGAGAATGGATGTAGAGAGGGTGTTGGTGGTTGTTTTGCTGTTGCTTAACCTCAGTCTGTCAACCAAGCAACTCCTGTGGGACTGTCCTATAGGTACAGCACAATACATACTGTACTGTACAAGTAGGGATCTGGCACTCTCCTGTGGCAGACAATGCCTCACCCAAGTTGGACCAGGGTTCTTCCCACGCCAAGGTGCAGGGAAATATGAGGAGATTTGGCTACCAACTGGGTGCAGCAGCTGCACCACCCAGGGTGCACAGCATCACCTTGTTTATGCTTCTCTTCAGGTCCAGATAGGGTGGTAAAATAGGTGTGAATGAGTGAGTTTGAAGATGGGAGATGTTGTATGTCAGAGAGATAGATTGATATGGTAGCTAACTAAGCAGGTGTCTGAAAAAACAAGGTACTGTAGCTACATAGTAAGAAGGATGAGTTGCTTGACTAAGTACTGGATACTGGTATATATGGTGCAGAGGAGCATGTCACAAGAGTTGCAAGGGGATGCTGTTGATACTTCTCACACTTTCATAGCTACTTTAGCCTGTCTCTCCTTGTACCATATCTTGATCCTACCTCTTTGTGTGTGTGTGTGTGTGTGTGTGTGTGTGTGTGTGTGTGTGTGTGTGTGAGAGAGAGAGAGAGAAAGTCAGGATTCCCCCCCAGACTGTAGGGTATTGGTATCTGACACATTTATTCTTTTGCTTCTTCATGACCTGGTATGGGCAGCTGGTGTTACTTGACTCAGGTATCCATCCACCCTTAACCCCTTAACTGCAGGTCGTCACTTCTGTGACGCTCGGGTGCAGTGGATCATACCGCGGGGTATCACTTTTGTGATTTTGTGTTGTTTTGAATTTGCCCGGGCTTTCAGGTGGTGACTTGTATCATCTATCAGCACTGCCAATGTCCAACAGTAGTCAGAGCTGCTAATGTCATCAGTACTCCCATCCATTGTCGGCAATTTAGCCATTTTCCCCCATTCAAGACCCCTCCCTACCTCCCTTCCATTAAACTCTCGTGTCGTCTGCTCAGCTGCTCTGCGCTTCGCAAATCTTCCCCGGATTTTTCCACTGATTTCATCCATTGAAATGAGCCCTATGCCCTATTCTTATACCAGATAATATCCGACGTAATAGAGCCAAAGGCATGTCTGGACAGTGGTCTTGTCCGGATAGTGGCCCTGAAGCTCCAGCACCAGTCATTCCTGACCCTAACCTAACCTAAATCAGAAAACCACCTTCCTACCTCCCTACCGGACATGCATAGCACTTATTTAAGTCTCCTTGCACATAAATAAGGCACACAAAGCATGAATTAATTTAATTTTAACCAAAAAATTATGATTTAGAGGCGAGTAAGGCATATGTGCTCACAACTTGCCACCATAGTGTAAGTAAGTAAGTATCGGACTTGGAAATCACTATGAAAATCACCCTTTCTCACTTTTTCTGCACTAAAATCATGAACACAAAGCATGAATTCATTTTATTTTAACCCCAAAATGATGAATCTGAGTTAAGTAAGGCATAGGTGTTCACTGAGTTGACAGCTTAGTGTAAGTTAGTATTGGACGTGGCAGCCACTATGAAAATTATCTTTTCTCACATTTTATGGACTAGATTATTGGATACAAAGCATCAAATACAGTAAATTATGTAAATTGTTACCAGAAAAATGGTCAATAAGAGTTAGGTATGGCAAAAGTGTTCACCAGAATACAGCATGCTGAAAGTAAGGACTGGACATGAAATTCACTGGCATTCACCTTTTTCACAGCTAGTGCACTAAAATAATGAACACAAAGCATGAATTCATTTAAATTTAACCCAAAAAGGATGAATTTGAGGTAAGTTAGGCATAGCTGTTCACTGAGTTGGCAGCTTAGTTTAGGTACCGGACATGAAAATCAATGGCATTCACCTTTTTCACAGCTGGTGCACTTCAATACTAGTGGTAACCATGCATGAGAAAATAAAATTAAAAGCTGGAAATTATGATTTACATTTATGGGAATTTTTTACCACTTTACAGCATGCTGAAAACAGGTTAGACATGAAAATCATTATGGAAATCATCTTTCACACAAATTAATGGCATTCACCTTTTTCACATTTGGTGCACTTCAATACTAGTGGTAACCATGCATTAAAAAATAAATTAAAAGCAGGAAATTATGATTTACATTTATGGGAATTTTTTACCACTTTACAGCATGCTGAAAACAGGTTAGACATGAAAATCATTATGGAAATCATCTTTCACACAGTCTATGCATGAGATTAATGATATGGGAAGAACAAAACAAGGAATTTTGATGAAGGTAGGGTACTTACGAGAATGATGCCGCCGTCCTGATGTATAACCCGCTCAGTCATCTCAGACTCTGACAGTAAGAAGGTGCACCTGAGACACCTGCAGGAATTCATAGAATCCTTGGCACTTCCGCAGCACTTTACACTCACCAGCACTTCCCACAGCGTTTCCTTTCCCATAATACAGTAACAATCTTGCATCACATCACTTCAGTGCACTGTACATAACTGTAAATTCCTGTGTGGTTTCCCATAATACAGTAACAATCTTGCATCACATCACTTCAGTGCACTGTACATAACTGTAAATTCCTGTGTGGTTTAGTGACGAGTCCTGGAGAATTTAGTCGCTGTCAGAGTCCGAGATGAGCTGACGGAGGCGGCGTAGGGGCTCCTTGGTGGGGTGTGGTGATAAGCTATCCACTGCAGAGGACTCAGAAGACAGCCGCAAACTCTCATCCAGTGGTGACTCCACCGTGCCTGATGTGCTGGGCTGTGGCTCGGAGCTAGAAGGCCTGTCTTGGTGAGGTAATGGTGTGGAGCGAGGGTTGAGGACGGCGGGGTTGACTGGCCTGAAAAAACTGTCAGTGGTTGATTGACGCAAGCAACGACGATTCTGACGATTAATGATGCGCTGCCTGAAAGCTTGCACTTCATCCTCAAGTCCCAAGGACCCCATCTCCCTGTTGCAGTCCGGGTGTTCTAGTTAGTCAAGGGCAAACTCCACATGTTCCCGGAATGCGCTCAGCTTGGGGATGGCTGGAGTAGTGACAAGCCGTGAGGAGTCCGCATCATCGTCGCTGTCCTCGTCGGAATCTTCCTGATCTTCCTGCTGGGTACTTGTACCGGCAAACGGTAGATGCGATCTTGATATCAGATAGATAGATAGATAGATATTTATTGACCACAAAAATTCATCCACAGAATAAAACCTTGCACAGTAAAACATAAAAAGGTCCAAATGCAGACGCAAACATTAAAACAAGAAAACAACACAATACAAACCACAAACAGTAAAACAAAATGGCAGTCGGTATGCACAAAAAACATCACAGACAGACACAATGCAAAAAAAAAAAAAGTGCACAAAAGGAAAAATAATACTAAAAGAAAAAGAACTAAAATCGTAACACATTGACAGAACTACAGTTACTAATACAACCTCAAAACAGAATGTACAGAAGCACACACAACATCATAATCTGTTCTTTGCATAAGATTTTCTAAAGTTGTAATATTGAAATGCATACGTAGATTCTGTGACATGGGACACTGCTCAGATACATGCTTTTCGGTCTGTATATCTCCACAATTACACAGGCGCTCCTCTATCGGTAACTGACTTCTTCCGCACCTATTCCATCGCCCTTCTTCTATTGCAGGGGAATGTGCACTTAATCATAATTGTGACCAAGATATGCGTTCCAGCTCCTTAATTCCTCTTTTCAACTCAAATATTTTGTGGGCAGCAAGACTGGGATTTAGTGAGTGATATAACTGGTATCTGGAGGATGCAGACGCTCTAACTTTCTCTTTCATCTGGTCACGCGCAATTCGTATATCATCCACATTATTCTCAATAAGGTCTCTAACATAACGTGACGTGTAACAGTTACAGTTAAGCATCACTCGAATGGCATGAGATAATGGATCACCATCTATGTTTCTCCTTTCTCTCCACATTTTTATAAAGAATTTTCGTTGTTTCGCCCTAAACAGCGCATGAAACGAGGGTAAATCTGACTCCAGCAAACACAGATCATTGGCA
>JAGKTI010023336.1:0-14850 GCA_018397915.1 Birgus latro
ATTCATCCATAAAGGTTACAAACCTTGAAGTGTTTCCTAAGAGGGAGTTGCCGGATGCCGAAACAGACTATGGAATGTGTTCCCAGATTCGGAATCGCTATGGTATGTGGCCGTCTCGGCATCAAAGCAGAAGTAGTGGAGAAAGTGACACAATAGATGCATATAATACTGCGACCAAATGTTTGCTGATGTTGTATGTAATAAAGACCATTCTACATCATTCAGTGCATTCAAAAACAGTGAATTAAAATCGATCAATCTTGTGTCTTTCGTGCGCAGGTCGCCACTATCCTTCCAACGTCGCAGCCATCGCCCCACAGTGTTGGTACTGAACCCTGTCCTCTGCGATATCACTTTCAAGCTCAGACCCTCCAGCCGAAGTTGCACAAACATTTTGCGTTCATACGGGCTTGTTTTGCAGCAGGTCGATGGTTTGTACATTTCTCTTTGACTATAGCTGTAGAATGTGAAAGAATGCAGGTATGGGTAAATTGGCCCACTAACAAAATAACTTTTAAAACAAATGTTATTATCATTTCCAAATTCCCTCCATTAGATACAGTTTAATGGTCATAGGTGGGGGCGCCCATCATGTACTCACTTGATAAAGTGCTGCCAACTTCTTCCTTTACGTTTATCATTTTTCTCTGTGTCTGCCCTCCTCTCTTTTTATTTTCTTCCATCCTTCATGTCACCTTTTACTGCTCGTCATTACTCTTGAGGCCACTACTCTGAGTGAGAAGCCTAATGGTTTCTTGTAATCCAAGGGGTCATTTCTCCCCCATGTGGGAGGAAACCTTTGGAGGTCTCATTTTGCCTAAAACGTAGCCCCATGAAAAATCTACAATTGTGCAAGATTTTATGCTATTAAGTAAAAGCTATGGCATTCTCCCCCATAGGCCCCCCTACTCATGGGAGGGGTAGTCTTCGGGAATAAACGTCTACCAATATGCAAAATTTCGTATTCCTTGGCTAAAAGTTATGGCCATGCATAATGGCTTTGTGATGGAGAGCAGCACCCTCCCCAGTAAGCGCGAACCTCGGTTGTTGCACCCTTCCCAAAATGTGGCCGGAAGGAGCATCTGTCAACGTACACTATTTCATATTCTTCACTTTAAACCTTTAGCTGTGTATAATTACTTTGGCTGAAACTACCGGAGGCTGCCCTTGTCCCTTTTATGGGAGGCGGCCCTCGGTGGTCCTACTATGCTTATAACCTGGTGCGAGTGAAGCTCTACCATTTTGCGAAAGTTCGTGTTCCACATACGTTTTATTAATTAATTAATTATTTTATTTATTTTCTTGAGGGATGGCCATCGGGGGTCTCACTGTGTCTGAAATCTGGCCTGTCATTGTTCAAAACTTCTTTTTCAGACTACTTCTTCCATGAGGCTTGGACCTCATTCTTCAAAAAAGTGCAAGAACTCAAAGAAGGAGAGGGGGAGGGGGATTCACGCCATTAGGGACAAACCATATTGTTACGAAGAGAGATTGGCCAGTTAGGTGTTCGAGAAATTTCTGGGTGTTTCCTGTACGGTAGGCTGGTTCCGGTATCGGTACGAGTCAGAGTTGCCAGTTTGCCTGCTGTTTGAGCATAGTTATTTCGTAAGTTACGCATTAATATTTATGCTCTTTTTCCTCTATAATGTTTTATTTACATGACTGTTCATTAAATTATGTAATTTAATTTAAGTCTGGTAAGTGATTTAGAGTCTTCTGTAATGTAAGAAGACTCTAGCATGTTTGATATCTCCGAGTTGGCAACTGTTGTTCTCGTGGGAAGTAGTTCATTCTCGTATAATGCAAGGTTACATAAGGATGAGGGTTGAGACACTAGCAGGTTTAAGTTTAGTTGGGCCTCGGTCAGTTTGAATGAAGTTTTGTTGGGTGTTGGTGCAGTGTCAGTGAAGTTTGTATATTTTCGGTACTTGTGAAAGCAGTGAAGTGTTGTTGGCAAACAGAGAAGTGTTGTAGAAGTTTGTATAGTTTCAGTACTTGTGAAAATAGTGAAGTGTAATAACAGTGAAATGTTGTCAAGAATTAAGTGTGAAGTGTTCTCGAGTATTAAGCGCAATTGCAGTTAGTAAAGTTTGAATATGTCCAGTGCTTGCGAGAATAGTGAAGTGAAGTTGGAATACATTAAGTGGAATTATTTGGAAAGTAAAGATAGTGAACATTAACCTGTCATGTCCCGACCAATTTCCAACCTCCGATACCCTCCAGTGCCGAGCATTTTCGGAATATTTTTTTTGTTTGCTCAAACCTTTGCTTTTGGTGAGAAACATCGAAAATTCATAGAGAAATCGCCCTCCTGAGGCTATAAATGGTGCTAAAGGTGATGAGTCAGCCTTACGTTTTCCCTCTTTCTCAAGGTACCTGGCTAAAGAAAACGAACTATGGAAGGGTTAACTAATTCAAACCACCTTAAATTACATATTCATTTATTTATATTGTATGAATTTATGTGTAGTACAAGACTATATTGGTTTTTCACACATTTATATTGGTAATAGAAGCATTGTTCAGTCACCAAACACATCCACAGATGGCACCTTCCTTTCCAACATTACCACCTCATCACTTCTGTTTGTTTCTTGCTCTAGCTTCTTTATTTCTTTGTCCTCCACCTCAGGAATCACTTTCACCATGAATTTCGTCATTGGAGAAACTGTTGGGCAACATGTCTTTACCGGCCAGGTCACTTCTAACAGGTGAATTGCCGAGTTTGGGGGGGAGGGGGTCAGGCAGTATTCCCACTTGACAGGAGATAGAGGAAGGTCTCCCACACATACCTACCAAAAATCACCCATGAAACTTGAAAATTGTGCAAATTATGATCCTTGCAATTGTGCGACGTACCCCTACGTCGATGGGTGTCGCTGTGACAAAACGTTGCGACGTACCCATACGTCGATGGGACACCTCGGGTTAAGAAGCCAGTGTTTATTTTCGCCTCAGCTGATCTTGTGTGCTGTACACCTAAAGGCTGACCATAGGAAGAACAACTCACTGGGAAACGTCCTTCCTATACTGAACTACTGCTGTTGGAGCCTGTGGCAGTGTGGGGACCGGGACGTAACAGTATATTTGGCTGTCACTGTGAGTGTGGCAAAATATTACAACAGAAGAAACTAGAATGGCACTCAATAGAGCTCATACCTCTGCCAAGGCCCAACATGCAATTCCATTTAATTCAGTCAAGTCTAATCCAATATGTAAAAAGACTACCCCCCCATAAAAGCATATTTAAATCCGCTAGATCCAGAATTTTATATGGATCCGCGCCAAACCGTACACATTCGTAGATACCAACATCTTAAATATGCCTAATGTTTTTTTCATCAAGATCCATGCAATATTCACTGAAAAAAATACGGAAATGTCGAAAAACGCCCTGTCTCTCAGTGTTAAAGAAACTGAAAAAAAAAAATCCTTGATCCGGACCTTTATCCAGATCTGCACCAAAATTTAATGGAGTCTCTTCTGGGCCAAGGCCCATTCTTCTACCAAGTTTCGTGGAAATCCGCCTAGTAGTATTTGTGTAATCTTGCTCACAAACCAACCAACCAATAAACAAACAAACGGACTGCGGTGAAAACATACCTTCCTTGGCGGAGGTAACGAGGTGAGATAGAAGGAAATGTCTGAAAAGAGGAGTGAAACACCTGTAGACTTTATATTTCAGCTTTTTTTCCCCTCCCTATTATACCCATGGATCCCCACCATTTAGAGAAAAAATCATGGATAACATTTTCAGATAAAACCCAGATCTATCACCAGATTCACTTTGGGCTAAATATCTCTTCTGGTTTTCTCTAAAATGCCAGATTTAAAAATATGGCCCATTTTTACCCATTTCCCTGTCAAGGTATCGTGATGAGACCAAGCTCACTGGCTAGAGCAGGAAAAATTAGGTGCCCGGTGTTATGGCAACAGTCGCCGTAGCTCAGTTTTGCTTAAAATGCACCGTTTTCGAGATATTTGCACTTCTGTGTTTTCAATGCCAGGCTCGTCCTCCTAAGCCACACATTTTATGCCTAGTAGATGGCTCCTCCAGTAACTTGCACTAAAACACAAAAGTACAAATATCTCGAAAACGGTGCATTTTAGAGCAAAACTGAGTCACGGCGACGGTTGATAACAGCTGTGACCTACTTTTTCCTGCTCTAGCCCGTGAGCTAGGTCTCATCACGATACCTTCACAGGGAAATGGGGAAAAATAGGTCATATTTTTAAATCTGGCATTTTAGAGAAAACCAAATGAGATATTCAGCCCAAAGTGAAACCGGTAATTGATCCCAGTTTTATCTAAAAATAGTATCGATTATTTCTGTAAATATTGGGGATCCATAGGTAAAATAGGGAAAAAAGCTGAGAAAGTCTACGGGTGTTTCACTTCTCCTTTGAGACGTCTACTTTCATGTGACCTTGTTTCTTCATGGATTTTAACTGGAAAACCGAAATAGAAAATCTTGTGAAAGAAGCATACCCCTTGTAGGTAAAGCAGTTGTTTGTCAGCCCTATTCTACCTATCTCACCACCGAGTTGTACGTAGTAAATGACCCGTGGAGGTTCCATCCTAGGAAAAATATCTCCTTTCCTTTCCTCTAAAATGGCTCTCCACCAAATAGACCTATTTACCTGCAAGGGGTATGCCTCTTTCACAAGATTTCCTATTTCGGTTTTCAAGTTAAAATCCATGAAAAAACCAGAATGGCACTCAGTAGCGTGCATACCTCCCCCAAGGGCCAACATGCAGTTCCTTTAAATTCAGTCAAGTTTAATCCAATATGAAAAAAAAAAACCTTTAAAAGCATATTTAAATCCGCTAGATCCGGAATTTTATATGGGGCCGCACCAAACTGTACACATTTGTGGATACCAACATCCTAAATATGCCTGATGTTAAAGAAAGTGGTGTACCATTCCCTTTATATGTATATGTATATATGCCTCCCTCACTGTATGCCCCCCCCCCACTGTATCCAGAATTGCAACGTAAGCAGCGCTTCCCAGGCTCACCACTGACCACTGCCACATGTAACAGGCAGTCGAGGGCTGATATCAGGGAGGTAGCACCTATATTTCTGTGCTCCATAATTAAAGGCCGTAAATAGCTACTCCAGGACTTTCCTTCAACCATCAAGAGAGGGGTGTTACATTTTTTGGTAGCAGCGGTGATCGAACCATCGTTTCCAAACGCCTCCTACAGTGTTTTAGTGCCACCGACAACTACTAGCTGCCCCACCTCTCACAGCCTCGCCCTCTCGCCCTCACTCTCGTGGCGTAATACCGGCTCTGCCTACAGGTGTCCAATACCCCTCCCCAGTGCCGTTCTCTACATCGACCACAACCCCACACAGGCCGCGACAATCGACGCCACCGCCGTCAGCACCTGTCTTCCCTGTTCCGACACCTGTTCAGGCACCTGTTCCGACACCTGTTCATCTGCCGGTGGCTCTCTCCAGCGTCTGCCGTTCACTCTCTGCGTCTGCCACGTCAATGCCCTCTGCCACATCTGCCACCCACCAGCTTTGCATCTGCCCTGCCTGTGGCGACATTTGTTCACCCCCGAGTGCCTCCCATCTGCTTACGATTAAACCACCGCGCCACTCCACCCTCCTATTCACGTATCGACTCAAGACCAGCGAGAAACGCCACCTTTTCTAAGACTCGTCCTACATACCTACTACAAGCCGTATTCACAACCAGTCTCATCCAGCACGCCCGCCTGCCTCTGACGTCATCATCGTCTCCCCTCCAGCTGATACACCTCGCCTGACATCCACCCCCTCTCCACTCCGTTCACCATTCAGCTGTGTAACTATACTAGTGTACCTTCATCCACCCGTTTGCCTTTCTATAGAGATTATCCTCCGATTTTCTCTACAGATTGTGTGTTGTCATAATTCATCTCCACCCCTCACTCCATCCTCACCTTCACCGCCAGTCTATATTCCTCATCTCCCATCTCACCTACAATTTATTGCAACTAGCATTCCGTCATCTCCATACATTTCCATTTCCATTCTCATGGTACAGTGGAAAAAAATTCATGGATCCGCACCTTTATACGGCGGATCCGCACCAAAATTTAATGGAGTCTATTCTGGGCCAAGGCCCATTCATCTACCAAGTTTCGTTGAAATCCGTCCAGTAGGTTTTGTGTAATCTTGCTTACAAACCAACCAATAAACCAACAAATAAACAAACGGACAGGGGTGAATATAATTTCCTTGGCGGTGGTAAAAATGTCATTCAGCTATTTGTCCACCTTCTACGCTAAGACCTATCATTATTTTAAGAGGTTATATACCTTCCTGTCACCTGCTGAATTATTACAGTGCTGACATAGCATAGATTTAAATTCACAGTAAATCTAGGTTAAGGTAATATTTATGTGAATTTTTTTTTTTTACAACCATGAGGCAACTAATATCATCCAGAGTAAAAAAAAATATGTAATTATCGTCCACTAATGTTTCCACTTCCTGACTGAGGCTCCTGTAACTGAAGCGAAGTGTGCAAAATATACTCTTCTGGTAATGAGGCAAAATTAAATTGCTATCAATTCTAGAAGGTGACCAGAGTGCAAGGCAATCGATCCCATAGCATCTAGAATATTCTCAGACCAAGGCTTAAAAAAAAAGTCTGTATCTACCTATAGCCAAGCGCTTTAATCCCGAAAGGGGTGACCACAGACGACTCTTCCCCATGTCACCCTATTCTCTGCCATCAGGCTGCCCTCTCTCGAACTCATTCCAACTTTTCTCGTATACCTCTCCATCTTTTCCCTAGATCTCACCCACGATCTCGCCCCCCTCCTCTCCAGGTTCACCTCACTCACATACACTCTCCTAGTCAGCCAAGTTCCTTATTCTCTATCTTCTCCACATGCTTTAATAATCTCAAAGTACTTCTAATGTATTCCAGCACATCCACGTAATCGAGGATGCTAAGATTATAGAATACAAGTGTTAGGCGAAATTATGAAGTTAATGAATCGATACACCAGAGGATGCGAGGTGGTAATTCTACTGTAACTTTGCCGAGAGTTATATAATTTAAAACTTGGCAAACTGGGGAAGGCATCGTAATTTCCTTCTGAGTTGCAACACCAGTGAAGTTTTCCCCAGATTTCTATGCTGAAAATTTTCGCAAAAGGAACGGAAGTGCAATTTTCCTTTCCTCACTGTCTGACTACATACCAATACTCTGATAGTCAAATAAATGGTTGCGAAAATAAACGTGAAATAACGACAATGGTAACGATATTCACGCTTCCTAATGCTCTGGGAATGGACGAGATGCAGGAACTGGGAATGCTATCAGTACGGCCACCTACCAGCAGGGACGCGATGGTGTGGCAGTCGGTGCAGGGTCAGGAGGCCTGTGAGGCGAGTTGGACCACACCTACCGTATTTATTGACACGCCCCACATCCATACCACCACCCACCTCCTTCCCCCTCACTCCCCTACACACGAAAGAGCTGCACACACACACACACACACACACACACACACACACACCACTAGCTTTCTACCTACACTGAACCCCACTCCATAACACCACCTACTCAACAATTGTATGTTTAATCTCAGCCACAGTTATGTATGTTACCAAATCGTCTTCTATAATGAGAAAATTGTAAACAGTGTGAAGGCATACGAGTTCAGTCTCAGTTAATACTTTCATCCAGAATCCCCTGAACAAAATCGTGTTATGTTATAGCCTGAATAAAACACTGCTCCCAAGGTGATTGAAAATGTTAATATCAGCTACACACAAGCTACGTCATGAGCACAAGTATTTTATTGATAGAATGCGTTCGGAGAATTACTGTACACTGAGGTGATTTGGCCATGTCCAGAGGATGGAGAGTGAGAGACAAACTAGGTGGGTGTATGTGAGTGAGGTGGAGGGGGGGGAGAGGGAGGGAAAGACGTGAGGATGAGATGGAGGGATGGAGTAGGGAGGTATATGAGAGGGACAGTGTATGTTAGTGGGAGGGCAACGAAATGGCAGGGGACAAGGCGACATGAGGACGATTTATTTGTAGCCACCCTAGACGGGATTAGGCGTCTGGCTATAGATAGACAGATAGATTTTTAATATTTTCTTCCTTAGTAGTTTCCATGGTATAAGTGAATTTTCATTAGTGTATTGATCATTTTATCTCATGCAAATATACGTGAAGAACTTTTATTATCTGAAACAGGTGTTATGAAATTGTGCCCTTAATCTGTAATCAGTACGTAAGTTTTAATTAATATTAGTTACAGTGGTTCTTGAAACATGATAGTTGAAATGTTTTACTAATTAGAAACACAGACTGACTAAAAATTATTCCCTTTATTATAAAGTGAATTAGTGAACAAGAATTGCGGTAATGTAGTGTAGTGTAGTGTAGTGTAGAGTAGTGTAGTATAGTGTAGTGTAGGGTAATAGTGTAGTGTGGTGTAGTGTAGTGTAGTATAGCATGGTGTGGTATGGTGTGGTGTAGTGTCAGTGAAGAGGTTTACATTAATGATTATCAAATACATGACGATCCTTGATGCAGACAAGCATTATCTACAGACTCCAATCATCCACCAGAATACGATCCGCAACAATCGATGTTATATGCAAGTCTCGAACTGCATTGCTGGGTGATCAGTAAAAGAAGAACTCCAGACCGAAGACGAAGAGGCTCGCCACCCATCCCCCTGCCAGCAACACAGACATGCCCTGTTGTAGAGACGCAAACATGGATTGTCAAGTTGGGAGCAAGATTTCAATTTGTAGTCGGTTTTCAAGTTCTCTCTCACAAGTCCCTGCTTTCCCTTGTACGTTATTCCTGTTGAAAATTCAGCCCACTCATTTGTACAAAGAACATTTTATATTGCATCTTAGCTAACCTCCCTCATCTATTGTTTGAAGCAAAAGTAAGGCTCTTACCCTAATGTCGTGTTCCTAACTTCGGTATAACATAAAGCTGAGCCATATTATTCAGCTAAGAAAAATCCCTGCTAAAAAATAAATCAATAAATAAATCTTTTTTTAAAAAGCTGGTTCCTATCACAATTAAGCTGTATTTGAACATTTTTTTTAATTCATTTCCTGCTCGTAGATACATGTAACTACTGAAATCTATGTACACCCAGATATTACTAACAGCAAGTGGTGAATTGATGGCAAACTTTGTGGGTACGTTGAGGCAGGCGGTGAGGTTTGGGAAGAATCACGTCAGCCAGTGGTCGTACAAACCAGCCTCTGTCATCTGCACAACGCTGGACCACACACCACCACCTTAATACTTGCATCAACCTTTAAAACCATGTACTGTATCCGTAGGTTTTTTAATATTAAAATTTAGTTGGGGATTTTTTATGCAGGGAAGAAAGTACCAAGGACTTGTAGCCCGCAAACTGTTCTCTCTAAGACAAAGAAAGGGAAAAAAAAGAAGAGGCAACTTCAAGATCTATTGATTTTGAGATGCCTGAACAAATTGCGTTTAAAAGACTGGAGGTCATAGGAAGAGGGAAATGACAACAACTAGCAGAAATATTTGACATTTAAAGCAGTGACGACTTAACATAAATACTCTAACTGTACGATCTGTAAATTCTATCTGTTTTGTTATACCACCTAACACATGCCAGTACATCTGACATCCTTGCTGTACTTGCGGCTCAAAGCAGGGACAAGAGCTATCTTTGGGTCCTGCCATGGACTGCAGCGCTGGCATAGATCTCATTCGTCCCAGGCTGAACTCACACTTGCCTGTGGGTATTGACGGCACTTAGATACTCGTGTGGTGAGGTGAGGTGAAGCTTCATGTCTTTACGATACTCTGTTCTCTTTAACTAGACGTAAAATTGCCATCCTTCTATCGCGAATGCTGGGGTATAGAAAGACATTGACACCAGAATATGGTGCTAGTCACGAAGAAGTGCTATGGAAAGGACGTTGAGCTATAGTATTGTCTTATTCTGCCATTTATCTACAGGAAATAAGTAGCAAAAGAACAAATATCTACGCCTAGTTAATATGAATGGACTTTACTTCCAGCTGGTCATTCACGCCTCTTGCTATAGCGCGCGCGCACACACACACGCACACACACTCACACACGCGCACACGCACACTCACACACACACACACACACACACACACACACACACACACACACACACACACACACACACACACAGAATCCAATATTTCACTTAATCACCTGTCTTAGTAAACTGCTTAGCCATTCTCTTCATCTGATATGCATCCAGAGTCATCAATGCCGCGCCTCCTTTAGGTAATATAGAGGTTACTTGATCCGTATCTTTGGCATCCACGCGCACAAGGCGGTTCTGATCCTGCAGATTCCATATAGCACGTTTGACACCACTCTCTGCGGTCTGAGGAAAAACAGTAGCAGTAGTAGTAGCAGCAGCAGTAGTAGTAGTAGTAGTAGTAGTAGTGATGGTGGTGGTGGCGTAATAAAAATAATAATGATAACAGAAATAACAGTAGTAGTAGTAGTAGTAGTAGCAACAGCAGCAGCAGTAAATGGTGGAAGATGAGACGTCTTCTTCCAGCAGCTGTCTGTATGATGATGATATTATTAGTGCTACTACTACTACTTTTGCTACTACTACTACTATAGTTACCACTACTACTACTACTACTACTACTATATACTTTTCTGTATTACCGTAAAAGCTTGCTCTTCTGCCGTTCCTTTTATCATATGGACCGTCACGGGATGCTCAAGTAAGTCCACTAGCGACTGTAAAGGTTCTGGGATGATTCTGACGGCCAGGAGTGACAAAAGGTTCCCTGCATAGCTCCGCGTCAGCACCAGGGTCGTCAGCATCCACACCCCCAGCACCACACGCTCCCACCACCACCAACCCTCACCCTCAAACACATCTTATAAGAGGAAAACAAAAGATAATGTTATATTTTTTGCACTACCAAGAATAACAGTTTACCACCTAGCGCGTGCAGAAAAACCTGTTATTTATATACATGTGTCTAATAACTAATACATCCTGAATTCTGTTGTGTGGAAGGTTGGGCTATTCACCTGCGTAAATAATGAAAGTTGGAGAATATACTTCAGGCAGCTTTTTTTTACATGTCGTTTGAACATAGCACACTTTTTTTCCTTCATTCTATATACGGTACTTAATGCAATTTAACAGAGTTGCATAGTTTCATATCTTTGACCACAGATATCTGCTCATCAAAGAGTGGGTCTGTTCTAACTGGAAAGCAAGAGATTATCGTGTACTGTCGTGAACACTAACTTCTTTATCCCCCTGGCTTGAGAGAAAACGAAACCAGGGCTGAAAAAGAGCTAAACGTTCTAACACGGTGAGTCTAGCAGTCTGATAATTTACGAACGGATGCCTGCCGTATAAGCACAGTCATGGATTGTGATTGGAAATGTTGTCATGAACTGAAACTGAATAAGGAATCCCTGCATCCTACCTAATGCGTTCTTTAAATCCATGTGCATTTCGCATAAATATTGTGAATCCGGTCCCTGCCAGAGTCTCTAGGGGTTGGTTCGAGTTATCTGTTTCCGAATGGAAATAGGTAGAGCGTGGCATGTCGTCTTCCCTGGCTTCGGGCCATCTCGAGCCAGGGAGGTAATGAAATTAGTGATCGTGTTAGTACATCATTTAATACTGCTTTCATCAGACTTCTAAACATCATTTGCCTCTCATCGTCGGTAGTAATGGACTGCGCTGTCCACACAACCCTTAGGACTGACAACTTGTTACTGTGAGAACTGACTTTTAAACCCCGGAAGTGCATTGTATGCCTAGTAATTCATGGATATGCAAAATATCATTGTCGGTCTCTTTTCTAAAATATAGAAATATTTAAATATAAGTACATAATTACATGTTAATTGTTCAAGAGGAAATTGTCTGACCTTGTTGTAACAACACACGAACACAGTTGTAGGAGCTGGCCTGCAGCCTTGTCCAGTTGAGTGAGTTATGGGGGAGACAGGAAGGCAGGAGCATCACCAACATGTACACCACCAGCGCCACCAGCACACCCGCCCACACATCGGGGGTCAAAGGCAGCAGGAAGCCCCATACGGTCACCTCGAGGCTGCCGCGGGTGGACAGGATGCGGGAGTAACCGATGGCAACTATCTCTGTGAAGTCGACAGCCTGGTGCCGCTGTGATGTCATTGTAAACAGTCCCAGGGCCATGTCCGCCTCCTGTCATTTGTGTTTTGTTGTGATTATAATAAAATACTGCTCTTGATTTTACACTATACACAAAGGTGTCAACGATTTCTAACTACCAGTGTGATTTATGTCATAGTCAAATGGTGCTGTGATATCAGTAATTATTAAGCTTAATATTTTCGCCAGGAGTAGTCTGCGAATCATAATGGAATACGTGAACCATAGGGTTATTGATCCATCCAGTTATCATATGGATGCTAAAAGGAAGCAGTGACTGACCTTTCCATATAGCATGCCCACCATACCTGTCCACATGCCATTACTGTCCAGGTTACCCCAGCGCCCGTCATCTGGTCGGACATACCTGATCCTGTAATGCAACATGCAAAGCTAATATCAACATCAACATCATAGTTCAACGTAAAACAGATTGTCAAGGATATTCATTAATCCTAACAAAGACCAATACAATATGCCATTTAATCTCTGCACTCCCATGACGTAATGGTTTTGTTCTTGCTATATATAAATAATTTTGTCTTTCTGCCTGTAGATAATTTATTTACTTTATGACCGACTCCAATAGGTCGTTGTAAATATGGTCTTCAGTTCCCTTTGACAACTTGTGGTCCTTTCTAAAGAAAATGAGATCATCAGGTAGTCACGGGAATACAGTGCCAAAGACATCATATTGAAGGATTCGTTAAGTAAAATTCATGGACTTAGAGATGGTTTCAGTCAGCTGGATTTCTGCATTATATCGGACGACCTTCTCCCCAGGATGGTCAGGGTCACCCACCACGACAATCTTCTCAGTGGATGACTCAACCCTGGCCACTACCAAGCAAGGCCTCTGGGACAGCCTGAGGTGGGGCAGAGTGGGAAGGTTGCTCTGAAATTTACTGTTATCTGATTTCTTTCTTTAGTCTTATTCTTCCCACTGTTTAATATTGTTATTATTATTATTATTATTAGTAGTAGTAGTAGTATCAGGAGGAGGAGGAGGAGGAGGGGGAAGAACTATATTCTCTCTCCCTCTCTCTCTCTCTTAACATTTTTACACACATTACCTCTGTCTATGCCCCAAACAGATACAAAGCCGCTTGCTTGTTGAATTTATCAGGGTAAAACGGGACCGATGAGCTTTTAACGAGTCCACTATCTGAAGACCATGAAGCAACTGGCCACGGTTGGGTTCCTGGCTTGCTGTAGGGCTCGTCTGTGTAGATACTCACTCTGGAATAGATAAAGGTTTTCTGTATAAACCTATGACTCTTGTAAAGGGAATCTATTCTTCGTATTGTTCTTGGTATCTTCAGTGCATATTATTCAGCCTTTTTTAATGGTCAGCGTTTGTGACGAGTTATAAAAGAGTCGTTCGTACTTAATCGATAGAGAATCTCTGAGGACAACCAACATGGAGTTTGTCATGGCGAGTGTGGTGCGGATGTGGGTGAGGCGGTGGAGTGGGAGGCGGGTGAGGACGAGGAGCCTCGTCGACCACACCAGGAGGCGGCCCTTGAGGGAGCACTCGGCGAAGGCGGCGACGAAGGCTGGGTCGTCACTCACCACCACCACCGTCACGGACCACGACACCTGCCGCTGCTGTGGATGGAGAAATACTGCAGCTGTAACATCAAGATTTCGGTCAGTCTGTTACTGAGATGAAACTCCCATATTATGGAAAGACCCCCATTTTTTTTTTTTTTACACTTTTTAGGAAAATAATTCTAGGTACAAGAGGAATATTGCACTGAGCTTTCTCTAAATTAAATGTTGTCAATTGACTGGTTTCCTGAAACAGTGACAAATGTACAAAAGTAGTCTTAAAATATGCTTAGTATCACTGTAGTATTAGCTGTTTTCCACAGTATTCCAGAGCAATCAATAATGCATTGTAAACTGACTGAAATTTTGTGTAACTGCTGAACGCGCTGTGACTGGTCGTGACCTACTCAGAGAGCCAGCCCGACCGCCTGGGAGAGTTGTCTGTGCGTCACATCAACGACCTGGTCATCCATCGCCACCTCAAACACCCCGATACCCCACGGCGCCTCCACCTCATTCACACCTACAAACTACCAACAAACATTATAAGAGTACTGAAAACTTCTGAAATTAAAGACAGCTTCATGCCAAAAAAAATCAGTGTGCAATACAACAAAGATTTCTTTTTGATGTTATGGGACATACAGAGGGTAAGGGTCTCAGAAAATTAGGTTATTCCTCTATCTCTTCTCTCAACATTCTTCCACACGATGATCCGTTTCCCTTCAGCAACATTCAGTTCAATCTTTTATAGTCTCCCTTCACTCTTCGTCTTTCTTTTTCTCGTCAAATGTTATTGAAAACTCATTACTTGCTTCTCCAATGAGACTAGCTTCCCAAAGGCTAGATGTGCAAAACAATCTCTGTGCCTTCCTTTACACTGCACAACTGTGTGATCTATGTGCATTTGTGAATTTAAACTCTTGCCATTGTTTTTCTCCTCATGTGTTTTCCTTATCAAAAGAAAATAAAACTGTGTGATATATTCGTCAGCAGAAACAGTAACATATATCTCACGATATTACTCTTTTCATCAAGTTCTCCATCGAATTCACATCCTTTTCCTTATATTGTTATTTTGAACCGAAGCAGACTTCTGTGTCCTATTT
>JAGKTI010023337.1:695-13878 GCA_018397915.1 Birgus latro
TGAGATGGAGGGATGGAGTGGAGAGGTACATGAGAGAGGGGGGTGTGAGTTGGGAGCGGGGTAGTGAAATGGCGGGAGACAGAGCAACATGGAGGCGATCTGTTTGTGGCCACCCCGTGCAGGATTGAGGCATCTGGCAATAGATAGATAGACAGAAAGATGTTGTAAACCATGTTTTGTACGTAACTTATGTTGGTATACATAATACTAAGTGCTGGACAAAGTGTGGGAAAAGTCTGGGGTGGGTACTGAATATGGGTGATTGCCGGACCGAGTATGGCAAACAAGGGAATGGGCAGTGGCCCCCGGACTTTTGTGATTCCCGGGCTAGACTTCCCCCCTTTTAGTCCGCCAAATCGAGGGTCAAGTGTATATGGTTACCACCCAGTGTAGTAAATGGTTTTCTGGTGTACAGGAAACCATCTGGCTTGTCATTCAGTGTAGAGTCACCCACAGGCAGAAGGAAGAGGACTGAAGGAAAGAAAGACAGAAGAGGGAGTGTAAAGTCACCCGTAGGCAGAAGGACGAGGAAAGAATGATGTAAAGAAAGACAGAAGAGGAAGGAAGGAAAGAAGGATGGAGAAGAAGGACAGACACCCGAGAGCAGCACTACATTGAGTGAGACGACAACCTCTTCCCTTCTTATAACCTTCCTGTTCTTCTCCAACTAATTTCTCTGTTACTTCCTGACCCCTGTCAATAAGTACCCTACCATATGCTTTTCCTATTTCACTAAGAAGACAAATATCCGTATGATTACCACACACTTCTTTTCCCCTTTTCCTCTGCACAGGGAAATAATTATACCTAACTTCCAATCCTCCAAGACCATCTTCCTTCCAGGCCAATCTGTGCATCTTCTATATCCATTCTATTACTATCTCTCCCTGGTGTCTCAGCATTTCAACACACACTCCATCAACTCCTAAGGCTTTCTCAATTTTGACATTCTTCACTGCTTCCACTACTTCAACCTTACTGACCTCTTCCTCCCTTCTCGTCTCCCTCCTCCTCCCAGCCATTCTCCAGACACTTATATGAGGTCTGTTCAGAAAGCATATGACCTTAGGGTCTAAAAATATAAATAGCTGACGTGTTGAGCTTGGACACTAATTCCCTCAAAGTAAGTCCCTTCTGACTTGACAAACATAGCCAAGTGTTCTTTCCACTGCCTGAAACATTTTTCAAAGTCAGTTTTCGGTAGCCTCCAGCAGGTGCTTCACCACATTCATCATGCTCTCTTCTTTTGGATGAATGCCGCTGAAGACACGTTGCGCAAATCGCAATCCAGACTTTCTAAAGACTGTTATCACTGGAAATTAGACTTGGGTATACAGGTATACCCCAGAAACCAAAGAACAGTCATCCCAGTGGAAGCATGCAGGGTCACCTCGGCCAAACAAACCATGATAGGTCCGCAGCAAGGTGAAATGCACTCTCATGTTGAAAGTTTTTTTTCAACTACCATGGTGCTGTGCATCAAAAATATGCACCAGAAGGTCAGACTGTCAACAAACTAGCTCTACGTTATCCATCGTTTTCATGACCAAGTTCAGCGAAAGAGACCAGATCTTTGGAAAGTGGCAAGTTGGAAACTGCACCATGACAATGCCCTTTGTCCATTCTTCTCAACTGATTCAGGAATTCTTGGCCAAGCACGACATCCCACAGCTGGCAGGCTCCCTGCTCGCCAAACATGACTCCGTGCAACTTTTGGTTATTCCCAAAGCTTAAAACTCCACTGAAGGGTTCCCGATTTGAGATGAGAGAAGAGAACATGACAAATACGATGAAGCACCTGCAGGAGATACCAAAAACCAACTCTGAAAAATGTTTCAGGTGGTGGAACAAATGCTGGGATACGTGTCTAGTCAGAAGGGGCTTATGTTCAGCAAAATTAGAGCCCTAGCTCAACAGATTATTTATTTTCTCGGAGCCTAAGGTCAGATACTTTCTGAACAAACCTCGTACTAGCATTACTTTCAATCTCTATGTTTAACAATTCCTTAAGGTGTTCTCTCCATCTGCTCACTTTTTCTAACTTCTCCACTTGCAATCTGCCATTTTTATCTTTCACTCCCATACTACCTTCTTTGTCACCCTCTTTACCCCCTTTCAGAACATTTTCTTACATTCCCTCAAACACTAAAATTCCTTCCAAACTCCTCATCTACTCTCTTCTTACTCTCTTACTAATCTTTTCACCTCTCTTCTTCTCTACACATAACTCTCTACTCCAACTCTCAACTTCCTCCATGCCTCTGCTTCCCATCCACTCACTATATGCTTTCTTCTCTTCTGCCACAGTTTGTCACACCTCTTCATTCCACCATCCTGCTCCTTGCACCCCCTTTTGTCCTCTCTTTGTCCCACACACCACCTCACATGCTGCACAGATTTCTCCTGTGAATCATCATCATCATCATCATCTTCATTTTTCGTCCTTCTGTTCCCATATTCAAACTGGGGTTGGACGTGCGATGGCTTTTCTCCACTGCTTCCTATCCTGGATTAAATCTTCTCCAATACCCAGTCTTTCCATACCTTGCATTACAACACTTTTCCAGGTCTTCTTAGGTCTTCGTGGCGGTCGACATCCCACCACTTTCAGTTCCTCTGCTATTCTCACACAGCTCCCTTCCTCACTCCTCACTTGACCAAACCATCTAAGCCACTTCTGCCTCAAGGTGATATCGAGATCCTTCACCCCGCATCTTCTGGCTACCTCCTCACTCAAAACTCTGTCCTCCCATCTCACTCCCGCCATGTATCTTAACATTCTACGATCAGTACTCCTCAGAACATTCATCAGTCTATCTGTCAAAGCCCATGTTTCAGCACCATATATCAATACTGGTCTAATGCAGGCCTCATATATTTTACCTCTGTGTCTCAGTGGTATGTGTTTGTTGACCAGTAGGCTAGCTATTTCCTTCCACTTTAACCATGCTGCCGCCACTCTTGCTCTGACTGATCTCTCCACCCCTGCTTTGCAGTCCAATATATCTCCTAGATAGCAGAACTGCTGCACTTCCAGTAGTGTGCCCCTATTCACCTCTAGCACATCCTCTGCTTCATCTCCCTCCACCTCTCTTCTTATGCAGGCTAGGCAGTGGAAATTTTGCACTCCTCTCAAATTCTGCAGACCTGAACACCTTCTATGGCACCACTTATTACACTCAGTGTTGTACCTATAGTGTGCCCCCCTATTCACCTCTAGCACATCCTCTGCTTCATTTCCCTCCACCTCTCTTCTTATGCAGGCTAGGCAGTGGAAATTTTGCACTCCTCTCAAATTCTGCAGACCTGAACAACTTCTATGGCACCACTTATTACACTCCGTGCACAACACTGAGTTCACTCCTACTCCTCTGCCACAGCATCCACATGGCCATTTTCCTGACTGAATTCTTTCTACTAGATTCTTGCCTGTCACCATTACCTTTGTCTTATCCATATTTATTTTCATTCCCCTCCTCTCCATTCCATTTCTCCATCTATTAAGCATTTTCACCGCTTCTTCCTTAGTCTCCGCTGTTAGCACTAGGTCATCAGCATACAGCAATTCCCATGGGCCTTCCCCCCTACATTCCTGTGTTGCCTCCACCATTACTATGTTAAAAAGCAATGGACTGAGTGCTGACCCTTGATGTACCCCAACTCCTATTCCAAAATTTGCTGATGTTCCTGTTATTGTCTTGACTTTTGATCTTTTATCAATATAGAAAGACATGACAGCTGCAATGAGTCTCTCAGGCACATTCTGTCTTCTCAAGGCCCACTCTATAACTCTCCTTGGTACTCTATCAAAAGCTTTTTCCAGGTCCACAAACACATGGTACAAGCATTTCCTCCTCTGTTGAAACTTTTCCTGCAACTGTCTCATGATGAATACTGCAACTATTGTGGATTTACCTGCGCAAAATCCAAACTGTCGGTTATCTATCTTCACTATCTGCTTCAGCCTTCCTTCCAGCACCTTTTCAAATATCTTCATTCCATGCTCCAACAGTCTGACTCCTCGGTACTTTCCACACAGAAGGGCATCTCCTTTGCCTTTATAAATTGGCGATGTCCAGCTATCTCTCCAGTCCTCAGGTGGCTGTTCTCCTACTAAGATGTAATTAAAACTCCTTGTCAATTCTTTTACACCAGTACCTCCAGCCTTTTTTTATCAGATCAGCTGTTATACCTGTTGGGCCTGGAGCTTTCCCAGACTTCATTTCCTTTAAGACCATCTCCACTTCAGCTTCTGTTATCATTGCAACTGGCCCTTCAACTTTTCCCATCTCTTCTATCTCATAATTATTTTCTTCATTTAACAGTTCCTCGAAGTACCTCTTCCACCTTTCCAGTATTTCTGCCTCATCAGTTTTTATTTCCCCATTTTCATCGTTTACAAATTTAGCTCCCACCACATCTTTCCTCCCCTTACTAATCTCTCTTGCAATTTTAAACATTTTTGTCCATCCTTGTGCACTCTCCAGATCTCTACTCCAACTTTCCCATGCCACCCTTTTACCTCTGGCCACTTCTCTCTTTGCCTGTCTTTTCTTTCCATTATATTCTCTTGTCTTCTTCCCTTCTAGTTCTCTGCCATACTTTAAATGGTCTTTTCTTCTCACTTATCGCCTTCTTCACCTCCTCATACCACCACCACGTCCTTATGAACATCTTGTACATACCTTCCACCTCCCCCATCTGCTCCAAATCCTGTTTACCCAATCACTACTCCACTTCTCTCTTCTATTATGCCTGCTTTTCACCTTCTTGGAACCATTCTACCATCTATGTATGGACTGCTTCAATGTAACCTTCTCTCCTTCTAGTTATCTATTACATCTGTACCTTAACTTTCACCACCACCAAGTGGTAGTCTGAATGTTCACTCCCACAACCCCTGTATGCCCTTACATCCAGCATATAACTTATCATTCATCCACACACACATACGTGATCAATCACTTATCATTCTCTCATTCACACACACATGCATGATCAATCACTGTCTTCCATTCATTCATTTCACCACTCACCCTTCTCATCACTTGCCATCTATACCTGTGGATCATTTTGGATATCACCAATCCCCTCCCTCCACAAATGTCCACAAGTGCACCACCATTCTCATTCACTTTTGCAGGCACACCCCACTCTATCAACTAAATATTATCTTCCCTGCCTGTGCAAATGCATCTTTAAGATGCATTTATCCATATGAGTAAATTCATCTTAGAATGCATTTTCACTGGCAGAGAATATAAAATCTAGCTGAGAGAAATGAACGTTGTTTTGTTGGACAAAATTACTGTGCCCGCAATTCCTACGTATTTATTTTATTATCTGCAAAACAGCTGAGTGGCGAGTGAGGGATGGAGTGACGGAGGTCAGGCGAGGATGAAATGGGCGAGCCACAGCCGTACATACAACTGACATGTGAGGAAGAGAGTTGTGATAATTCTACTGTACATTTTTTTTCCAAATTTTCATTTCACCAACAATTGCTCAAGATTTATTTTTTTAGTTTATTTTTCCATGTTTTGATGTATAAAATAATGAAAAACAAAACAGACTTAACAGGTAAATCTCGCACTACTGCAAGACACTGCAATCATGTGTGTTACATCTACAGGGCATGTTTAAGAGGAGATAATTTTTCAATGTAATCTATTAGTGAGGCTTAAGAAAGGAGTGATGAATATTGTATATACAGTACTAAAATGATATAGCCCATGTATAAGAGTATATCTGATATCTGGGAATAATTGGTAATTGGGAAGGCAAATTCCCCAAGTTATAAGAGTATATCTGATATCTGGGAATAATTGGTAATTGGGAAGGCAAATTCCCCAAGTTTCCCAGTTTATGCTCATCATATAATGCTGCATATAATATATATACTTTTACAGTATAAGGTATCAAGCTGTAAAAAATAACAATAATAAAAAAAAAAAAAATGCCCAAATGACATTTACATTTATGTTTAGAGACCACTGACCATACTGGCATAAGCAGGTCTTTTTCCTGATGGCAGTTCTGCATGCACAGTATCACAATACTGAGCCATAACCCTAAACTTCCATGTACACACCAAAATGCAAATACACCCACACACATCCTCCAACATTACTTCAACTACAAATGGTTCACCTCAGACTCACAATAGCCCCAGCCAAATCTGCAGTGACCCTTCTCACAAACTGGACAGCAGAACACAGTAACATTCCACACCTCACTATAAACACACACACACACACACACACACACACGGGTCGTGGAGAGAGATGGAGCTGCTCCTGGATCGAGGGGAAATAATCACTGAACTAGCGGCGAAAAGGAGACAGCCTATTGTGATTATGTGGTTGAATGCATGAGTGGTGGTCCCGTCGGATATTAGTTTAAAAAAAAAAACAGGTTTCAGCCCTAAATATACAAGACAAAGTGAAAAAGAAAGTTTCAATATGGTTGTATCATGGCGGAGAGAGACAGAAGATTGATTACAACTGGTGAGGGGGAATTTGTGGGCTTCTCCAAAGAAAATGTAGGTAAAGGAAGTGATAAGCTGCAACAAACAAGAGTAGCAGGAGTAGAGAAAATGGCAGAGAGGAATGTACAGAGTTAAAAAAGGTATGAGAAGTAATTAGAGAGTTACAGGAACGGACTTTAGAACAGGAGAGAGAGATCAAAGTTCTACAGAGTAAACTGGAAAAAGTAGCACACGTAGTGATGAACAAGAAAAAGAAGTCACAGAATTAAAGGTGAGTAATGAATCTGCATCAAATGAAATAAAACAGCTCAAGAGGGAGAATAAGAGGTTGGAAGAAGAAAGGGACAGAATAAAAAGTAAACTAGATGAGTACAAATCAAAATTGAGGAGGCAAGATGAGCACATTCAGGAAATCAAGGAGCAACATAAGGGGTGGAAGAAAATACAGGAGGAAGGAAATGTAAATTTGAAGGAGATCACAGAACAACTAAGTAAAGAAAAAGTGGAGAAGGAAGTGGTTAGAGTACTAAGAAGTAGAGAATCTTTGGTCAGGGATGTAGCAGACAAGAAAAAATGTGTGATAATCTCAGGAATAAAAGAAAAACGAATGACAGTAAGATCTGAAAGAGAGAGAGAGAGAGGAACTGAGCAAGGCTAAAGAAATAATATCACTAGTTATAGAGGGAAACAATGAAGCCCAAGAAGAGACTGAAGAAGTGTTTAGGTTAGGAAAGTACAAGGATGGTGGGGCAAGGCCTTTGAAAGTAAAGTTTAAGTCCCAAGTAATAGTGAATGAAATCATAAGTAGAACGTGAAAATTGTCAGATAAAGAGGGGTTTAAAAATGTTTGGATTAGGAGAGATGCAAACGAAGAGGAAAGAGCTAAATTAAAGGAGTCAGTAAAGGAAGCAAAGATAAAAAATGAACAGCTAACAGAGGAAGAGAAGACAGAGTTCTATTGGAGAGTTATGGACCAGAAATTGAGAAAGTGGTACCGACGGAGGGAAGGAGAGAAGAGAGTATAAAAAACGATGAAAAAATTTTGAAAGTGGAGTACACAAACACTGATGGACTAATATCGGCAAGGATAGAAATCAATGATTTTTTGAGAGTACACGAACCTGATGTTATGTGCTTTGTAGAGACTAAATTGAAGGAAGATATTGATATTCATATGGGAGATGAGAGATACAAATTATGGAGAAGAGACATAAAAGAAAAAACGGGAGGAGGAGTGATGACAGCAGTGAAGGACAATACAAATGTAGATATAGTGGAAATGTCAGAGGGCAGGGTCGAAGCGATAAATATGAAATTAGAAACTGGGGAGAATGGTAAGAGAGATATGGCAGTGGTATATTTTCCTCCTAAGATGAGAGCATGGAATGACGATGAGTACCAGGAGATGTTGTCAGACATGGTTAGTTATCTACAGAAAGTGATCGAGAAAAGCAACAGTATAATCCTAATGGGTGACTTTAATTGTAAAGAGGTGAACTGGGAGGAATGGGACTCAGGAGGCAGCGAAGACTCGTGGGGCACTAAATTGTTAAATATAACAATGAATAATGTAATGACGCACGGGGTCAAAGAAGAGATATGATTCAGAGGTGATGACACACCAGCAAGATTAGATTTGCTACTATCCAAAGAACATGATGTAATTGAATCTTTAAATTATCTGTGTCCTATAGGAAAAAGTGATCATGTGGTCATTGAGTTACAGATGATAATAGGTAAAGTGGTGCCAAGAGATAAGCTTTATAGGCAAGGAAGATACAACTTTGGGGAAACAAACTTTGCAAAATTGAAATTTTTTTTCAAAAATGCGGACTGGAGAAAATTCAGAGAAACAAGAGAGATACAGAGGAAGTGGGATATCTTTTTAGACCTCTAAAATTTGGGAGTGGTAAGATACGTGCCAAGAGCAAGTGGGAAAGAAAACGAGAAAAAAGGAGTGGTTTAATAGAAGGTGTATGATAGCGAAAAAAGTGAGGGACATGGCATGGAAAAAATGGAGAAAGAGAGGTAATAACAGAGCAAAGGAAGAATATAAAAGAACTAGAAATGAATATACAAGAATACGCAGAGACGCAGAGAGGAGGAAAGGAACTTTGAAAAAGGTATAATTGACAAAGGCAAGGATGAACCCAAATTGTTTTATAGATTTGTTAATGGCAAATTGAAGCAAAGGGAAGGAATCACCAAATTGAAAGTAGAAGGAAAGGTCTACAAGGATGCAGTAATGCAAGCTGAAATAATGAACAAATGTTTCTAATTGGTTTTCACTGTGCTAGAGGGTACAGGGCACTGCGGTTCCCAGGCTGCCGCTTATGCTCAATAGAGAGGGGCCCAAACCAGGGAGTAGCGCCCCAGGAAGCTGCCCTATCAGTGGGTGTATAATGGCGGGGCAGTTGCAGTGCCAAGCCGCGCTTGGAGGGTGTCCCTGCAGCTGTCCTGGCAGGGTGCCCGGAGGCCACTACCACAGCCACTGGTAAGCTGATGGGCTAGGGGTCCCAGATCCGTTGCCTGGACCTGGGACTGTGCAATGGGTCGGGCCTTTGGAATGTTTACCCCCCTTTATCTTACCGACTATGAAGTACAAAAACAAGCACCAAAGCAAGCCTGAGGACAGCAAATCACCCAGGGGGTTTAGGGTGGGTTCGTGGAATGTGGTAAGTTTGAGAGGAAGAGCGGGGGAAGTCGTTGAGGCATTCAGTAGGAGGTGGGTGAATGTGGCATGTTTGCAGGAAGTCCGGTACAGGGGTGGATCAGCCAGAAAGATTGTTGGGAAGGATTGCTACTCTAAGTTGTTTTGGCAGGGGGCAACTGACGGACACGGTGGTGTGGGTCTGTTGGTTGTGAAGAAATGGGTGGAATATGTCATGAATGTTATGAAAGTAAGTGATAGGATATTAGTAGTGAAAATTTTGATCGGGCAGAAAATTATTTCAGTTATATCAGCATATGCTCCACAGGTAGGATTGGATGACGCAGAGAAGGATAGATTCTCGGATGATTTAATACGTGTAGTAAGTAGTATGGGTGATGATGAGGTAGTGGTTCTGGGAGGGGATTTAAATGGTCATGTGGGTGAAGCAGCTCAAGGTTATGAAGGAGTCCATGGAGGATGTGCATATGGTGTGAGGAATGCGGAAGGGGAAAGAATACTCGAGTTTGGGGAGGCTATGGACATGATTGTGTGCAACACACATTTTAGGAAAAGAATCAGCCGGTTGATTACGTANGAGTCCGGGGGAAATAGTAGTCAGATAGATTATTTTCTGGTCAGGAGGGTTGATAGGAGATTAGTGAGGGATGTTAAAGTTATAGGAAGCGAGGAGTGTGTGCAGCAGCACAAACTGTTGATTTGTGACATGGTGCTTAAGGAACGAGTGATGAGAAGGAGGACATATGTACCTAGGAGGAAAATATGGAAGCTGGGAAACCAATCAGTAAGGGATGCCTTTTATAGTGAGATGAGGAGAGTGGTGGCTGAACAGGAAGCTGTAGATAGAGGCGTTAATGAAAACTATAGAGCCCTTAAGAACAACCTCTTGAGAGTTACCGATGCAATATGCGGTTGGACAAGAGGCCCACAAACACATAAAGTAACTTGGTGGTGGGATGAGGGTGCAGAAGCTGCAGTTAAGGAGAAAAGAACGCTTTTCTGGGAATAGAAGAAGGGTGGTAACAGGGAGGAGTACTTGGCTGCCAAGCGCAGGGCTAGAAGAGAGGTATACAGGGCGAAGTCTGAGTCACAGAGACTTTTACTTGATAATCTAAATCATGAAGGAAGGAAAAATATGGTTTTTAGGGTGGCAAATCAGGTGAAGAGAGATAATCGGGACATTGTAGGCGAGCAGTGTGTGAAGAATGATGAAGGAAGGGTAGTGGTGAACAGTGAGGATATTAAAGATGCATGGAGAGAGCATTATAGCCGGTTGTTGAATGAGGAGTTTGATTGGGACAGAGAAGGCTTGGAGCCAGCTGATCCAGTGTTTGGCCCTTGGCCTTTGATTGACGCTGCTACTGTGAGTCAGGCAATAGGCAGGATGCGGGTGGGGAAGGCGGCAGGTGTGTCTGGGTTGACTGCCGAAATGTTGAAGGCCTCAGGAGATACTGGGGTGAGGTTAGTCACTGACCTGATAAATATGATTATATATGAGTGTGTTGTCCCAGATGATTGGCTGAAGAGTGTAATTGTAAATGTACACAAAGGGAAGGGTGAAGCCCAGGAAAGGGGAAATTACAGAGGTATAAAGCTCTTAGATCAGATAATGAAAGTAATGGAGAGAGTTCTAGAAGGTATGATTAGAGAAAGAGTGAATATCGATGAGATGCAGTTTGGGTTTATGCCAGGCAGGGGGACCACTGATGCCATATTCATTGTTCGACAGCTTCAGGAAAAATATATTGGAAAGAAAAGGGAATTGTATTTTGTTTTTGTTGATTTGGAAAAGGCCTTTGACAGAGTCCCTAGAGAGGTGGTGAAGTGGGCAATGAGAAAGCTAGGGTTGGAAGAGTGGCTGGTTAGGGTGGTTATGGCCATGTACATGGGTGCTCGCACCCAGGTAAGAGTGAATGGAGTTTTGAGTGATGAGTTTTCCGTGAATGTTGGTGTGCATCAGGGGTCAGTTTTGAGTCCCTTGTTGTTTATCATGGTGCTTGAAGCCCTCTCACATGACTTCAAAGATGGACTCCCATGGGAGATGTTGTATGCTGATGATTTGGTGTTGATTGCAGAGAATGAAAAGGAGGCGGAGCAAAGATTTAAGAGGTGGAGAGATGGTATGGGGTACAAGGGCTTAAGGGTAAATGCAGATAAAACAAAAGTGATGATATCTAGGGTTGGTGGCAGTACAATCAGAGGAGACGGAGAGTGGCCATGTGCAGTTTGCCACAAGGGTGTGGGAAGTAATTCCATCTTGTGTAGTGTCTGTGATAAATGGGTGCCCAAGAGATGTAGTGGTATTGGAGGTGGACTGCGAGATGGTGCTGATTTCGTGTGTGCGGCGTGTCGGGGAGAGCGGGAGGAGATTGTTAGGCATGAGAGGGTTGAACTTGCTGGTGAGTCTCTTGAGTGTGTGGAGGAGTTTTGTTGTTTCGGAGACATGTTGTGTGCCGGAGGTGGGGCTGAAGTTGGCTCGGTTGCTGGGGTGAGAAGTGGTTGGAAGAAGTTCACCGAGCTGTTGCCTCTCCCGACACTGAGAGGACTCTCCTTACGTGCTGGGGGGTCATTGTATGCAGCATGTGTTAGGAGTGTGGTGCTGTGTGGTGGTGAGACCTGGGCAGTTGAGGAAGAGGATGTTCGCAGGTTTGAACATACAGAGGTGACAATGATTGGGTGGATGTGCAGTGCGTCCCTGCATCCGGGACCTAGGGGGGCTGGGTTTGCAATGGGGGAGTTGAGAGGGTGGATGGGTCTGGAGTGTGTTGGTGTTGTGATGGGGAGAGGTGGGCTGAGGTGGTTTGGACATGTGGAGGGGATGGGGGATGGTGATTGGGTGCAGGGGGTGAGAGGTGTTAACATTGGGGGAGGGGTTGGGAGGGGTGGACTGAGAGGGACATGGGACAAGGTCATTGGGTGTGACTTAGGGGTTAAGGGACTGAACAGGGAGGCTGCTAGAGATCAAGCAGCATAGAGAGCCGCCATTAGGTGACCAAGGCCGACGCATGCAAGCATGTTGGAGCCTTCAAAAATGAAAACGAAAATGAAACGAAAACAAAAGGGAGTTTGTGGAGGGGGAGGGAGTGATTAGAAATGTAGCGATAAAAGATATAAAAGTGGAAGTGCAGGAAGTGTATAAATTGTTGGGAACTGAAGATGTAAGGAAAGCTCCACGACCAGATGGAATCTCTAATTGGGTACTGAAGGAATGCAGAGAACAACTGGCGGATAAGATTCACAATTTAATTGTGTGCTCCTTGGAAGAGGGGAAAGTGCCTCGGGAATGGAAGAGGGCAAATGTGGTACCAATCTATAAGGGAGGAAACAAGGAAGAACCCCTGAATTATAGACCAGTGTCCCTAACCAGCATAGTTGTGAAATTGTGTGAGAGAATCCTGAAAGATAGATGGATAAAATATCTGGAAGAGATGAATATTTTGACTGAAAGTCAGTTTGGATTCACAAGTAGAAGGTCATGTGTTTCCAACTTGTTGAGCTTTTACTCAAGGGCGACTGATGTGCTACAGGAGAGAGATGGTTGGGTGGACTGTGTGTACTTAGATCTGGAGAAGGCCTTTGACAAGGTACCCAAGAGACTAATATGGAAATTGGAGCATATCGGAGGACTGAAGGGAAGTCTCCTGGAATGGATGAGAGACTTTTTGAGTGGGAGACAAATGAGGACAGTAATAAAGGACAGGACATCTGGATGGAGGGAAGTAATAAGTGGTGTCCCACAGGGCTCGGTGTTGGCACCAGTAATGTTCCTGATTTACGTAAATTATATGGTAGATGGAGTGAACAGTTATGCAAGTCTGTTTGCTGATGATCCAAAGATCATGAGGAAGGTAGAGACTGAAGAGGACTATAAAATGCAACAGGAGGATCTAGATAGGATACATGATTGCAGCCAGATGTGGGAAATGAAATTCAACGACAAAAAATGTAAAATATTGGAAATGGGTAAAATTACCAAGAGGCCATAATTGAATTATTTGATGGGTAATGAACCAATCAGAAAAGCG
>JAGKTI010023338.1:0-14848 GCA_018397915.1 Birgus latro
AACAGGCTGCATGATTCCGGGCAGAAACATAAAAGAGATGAGATTCTAGGATGGATTGGCTCTGGTGCCATTTGTAGGCCTTCTCCTTGTTGTGGACAGCATTAGAACAAGCATGATTAAGTCAAGTTTTTTTTTTTCATTAGTCACAGGATAAGAGGAAGGAATGTATGCTTCCATTCCTGAGAGAATAACCTCTTTAATGCATAAGGCACACTCAGATGGCTCCCGGCCATGGAAGCAATAATCATTCCAGGGAAAATCAAAGTTAAACTGTCTGAGGTCCTTCCAATCAGCGGCTCCAAAGTCCCGCAACCGCCACTTCTTGGGAGGGTCCACAGGCCTTTCTGGAGCAATAGGACAAGTCAAGGTGATAAGGTTTTGATTAGATGAGTCCAACAAAGAGGAACGATTAACAGTGTAAACAAAAGGATTAGTTGTAAGCAAAAGGTCAGGAATGTTGGAACTCTCTCCAAGGCGGTGAGGGATACAGGTAGGGTGCTGTACAAGCTTTGTCATAATAATGGTAGAGGTTCGGTGTGTTAGAACAGTCTAGTGCATAGAATTGTGTGCCTCTCATATCAAGATATTGTCTAACAGGGAAGGCTTTAGTTTGAAAGTGTACTCTAAGTGATCTGTGGAAGTTGTTTTGGTGTGGCAGTTGATGATGCATAGTGTATTGTTCTGTCTGGCCAGCAGGGAATTGTAGTGGTTATTAGGTAGGATGAGGGCCCATGCTGGGAAGACATGGAACATCACAGCTCTGATACACTGTTTGTAGAGTAGAGAGTGTTTCTGTTTGGTGTTAAAAGTCTGTCCCTGTAAGTGCCCTCTTGATGTGGTCCTTGAAGATGAGTCCAGTGGAGGGATGTTTGGCACAGGTATATTGTCAAGTGTTATATTAGGAATGGCCATGTTTGCTGTTGATGATGAGTGTGGTGTAAGAACAAAATGGGATAGCAACACTTACTGATCCACCAGTGGTCTCTGGCAGTACTTAGGATGAAAGTTTGCTGTGCATAGGTTTGATTCCCTAAGAGATGATCATGTTATGTTACCAGGGGTATTGGCTGGTTACCTTCCCTACATGTACTGCACTGCAGTAGCTTACATCATGTAATGGGTATTAGATCTGACATTTTATTTACAGTCTTTCCCCCTAGTAAGTGAGCTCCGAGTGCGTGAAACGCCTAGTGCGCGAGAACCTATTTTAAAATATTTTTAATTATTTTTATATGTTACTAACCAAAGTACGCGAGTCACACCCAGACAACGCGAGGCGCCAGGAGAAAAAAACGGTGTTTTCCGGTGTGAAACCCGAGTGCGCTACCTGCCTCTCCACTACGCACCACCCTCATCACCCATTTCTATAATAAAGTTGGGATTCACATGAATAACGGTTATTTCACAAATGCCAAGTTGTTATAATACAAACCAGTGGAGGTGGAGGGGACAGCGGCGGGCGAGTCAGGGGAGGTGGTGAGGGGAGGATCCTCCATCTCTTCCTCGCTACTTCTCACATTTTCGGCAATTTCCTTCGCCTCTTCTTGTTTGTCTGTTTCATTCCTCATCTTGTTATGGAAATTATGTCCATAACAAGATGAAGAATGGTACAGACAAACAAGAAGAGGTGAAGGAAATTGCCAAAATGTGAGCAGTAGCAAGGAGGAGATGGAGGATCCTCCCCTCACCACCTCCCCTGACTCGCCTGCTGCCGTCGCCTCCACCTCCACTGCCCCACCTGACTCACCATCTGCCTCCCCCTCCACCTCCATGTCTAATTGGTGCCATTTTCTGGCACCAATAAGACGTTATTGGCGAGATTCTACTGTACTGTACTGAATATGTTTTAGGTATTTTCCCTCAAACGGGTCAAAAAGGTCACTGATAGAGGGGGGGTGCTGCCTATATGTTAATTTTCCCATTAGTTTATATATTCCTAGTAAGTGAATTCCTAATAAGTGAGCACCTATGCCGCCCATATAGGCACGTTCTGGGAGGAAGGACTGTACATTTTTGTATTGATTTCTCAATGAAGTGTCCATAAATCCACATTTGAAAAATGTTTTAAATTACATCACTGTCTGCCTAATGTTGAACAACTTCATTCCCTAACAGGAAACCAGATTACCTTATCATTGATATTTTACTGATAAAACTGATGAGGTTGGGAAAAACACCAGGTGGGGATGGGTCATGCTTTGAATTGGTGATAATGATTGAGGAGTAATGGGAAAAGGAAGATAGGGACAAGGTAGAAGGGAGGGAAGAACAGATCAGATAATGAGATCAGATGGGATGGTTGTAAAGAAAACTAGTGTTTAGTAGGAATGAATTATTGGTGGAGCAAGGGGTAGAGATCTTGTGTGCCCTACCTATAACTTCCAGTGCAGTAATGTCCTAGTCAGTTTAGTGGCTAGAATACAATATTACTCATAACAAGGCATTAAGGGAAGAGTGAGGAAAACACTTAGATGTAAACAAGTACTGTACTGTATTATGTCGCTGTTGGCAAATTAATTTACTGAATGGAGTAGTTAAATAATGAGTTCAAGTGAAAGCATTTTTATCAATCCTTAAAACAAAGTGAGAAGAACAGTATCATTTTGGCATATTCATATCTCCAGTACTATGCATGGCAGTCGGGCATGTGTGCCTCTGTGCATCATCAGACTCCTTAAAAGCCAAATGGATATTTTTTATGATTCTTCGCATCCAAGTAGAGTTGAAGAATCCAGTTTAAGCTAAGATTTGTATCATTCCCAATACCCTCCTCCTTTTCTTCCTCCTCCCCCCACCTTGTATACCCACATTCTCATTTTATGAGCCACAAAAGGTGCTGGAGAGGGACACCTTCATGGCACTCATGTAACTGGCAGCAGTGTCCAGTTATCCAGTCATCACTCATCTTTCTCCCTATCCTCTGAAATGAGAATATACACTGCAGTAGAAGAGCAGCTTCAGCGTGCTGTCCGATGGGTTCATGTACGAGTGAGTTTGAGACCACAACAACACCATCAGCTACCAAACCTTCCATGAAACTTAATTAGTCTTTACCCCAGTCAGTGGAGAGGTACAATAATTTTATTGGCCTGGCAACATCACGGTGCACCTTGTGGAAACTGTATCTCATACAGTTTTCTTTTCATCCCCTCTCACTGACATCCTTCAGCATTTCTCTTTGTAGTGCAATGTTGCATCTCTTTTTCTCTCTTCTATCACTGCTTTTCTGGTCACAGGTCTTTTAAACCATGCTTGTATGGTTTCAATGAATAGTGACTGGTATTTGCAGGTGTTAGAACAGCATTTCCATGCAGTTTATGACATTCATGGTTGTAACATCTTTATGCTTTCTGTGCACTGTGCCATTGGTCGAAAAAAAAGTGCTAAAATATTTAAGTGATAACAGTAGTTACAATATTTAATGGCTGGAGAACAGCCAAGACCTGACTGACATATTAGATCATAAGGGCTGTGCCCTTGGTAGGGTGATTTTTGGTGGATGAGCTTATGCCATAGAACCTGGAAATCTCCTCTTCGAGCATAAGCCAAGGGTTGGGTGACTGGAGTGGCTGATGTACTTTAATCAAGAGTTGGTACGTTTAATCCCAGACATCCTTGAGGATCCTGTACATGGTAGCACTGTGTACCCTGGGTGAAGTGATGCAGCTGCAGCATCCACCCAAAAGCTAAATCTCATATTTTCCTGAACCTTGCTGTGGAGAAGGATCTTGGTCTGACCTGGTGAGGCACTGTCACCCACAAGATGGTGCTGGTTCCCAACATGGTGTTGTGTACAGTACTGTACTGTATCTTTAGGATGGCTCCACAGACTGCTCACCTGTGGTCGAGGACTAAACATTTGACATTGCCTTGTGACCTTGGCCTAGGTCCAGTTGGTCTCAAAGTCATTATTACTTTTTTCTCACTTGACCATTAGTCTTGTCACCAACTCTGTAACTTTGACCTGTCACCTAGTGTTCTCAGAATCAGATATATCTCTCGGCTGACCCTTAACCACACATCTCCTTTGCCAGACAGATCAAGGTTAAGCAACAACAACTTTTCTCCTCTTTCTTTCAAGCTCCCCTACTCTCCTCATGGCATTCTGCCCCATCTTGATCTAGTCTACTTTTCTTGATGTCGAAGGGCATGCCTCTTGCACTATTATAAGCAGCAGTGAAAATGTGCATGGGGGGAGAGAGGAAGCGTCACTTAGCAACTGGGGAGAGGTGGGGGTAGTGTGAGGGAATTAATCTAGATGGCACACCACTTCTTCGGCTGTTCAGCTAAACTGTAATGAGCTAACAGTACCTCACTGAGTGACTGCATTCACTCAGCTGCATTGGTATGAGATGCAGCACAGTCTGCCTTGGAGGCAGTCCATGTACTATGACTGCAGTGGTCTTTTTGTCTTCCCCCCTCCTCAATAAGGCCAAGCTAAGCAAAGTATTGCTTTACTTAGCTCACACCCTCACATATAGTGCTCATGGCATTACTGTGCCACTGCTGTGCTTATTTGGCATCACAGGGCAACCAGCAATCTCTACATCCCCCCACATACACACAACAGTGCACATAATGTATTGCAATGAGGTACTTAGGGATGCCAAAGAACACTGTCATGCACCACTATAATCATCATTTTTTATTTTTTTTATTTTTTTATGTGTCTGACTCTGGGCATAGGCTTCACAGCCTGCTATCAAGGCCCAGCAGTCCTCCTACATACCAACACCTCTACATGTCACCACTTTGGTGCTAACACCCACCGTCCATATTGAATACATGCCAGGGCTGTCTCATACAGGAATGGTGTATTGATATTAGCAGGGGTATTTTTACGACTTGTCAGCGGGTCTTCTGGTAGATCAGTAAACCCTGATTTAATGAGATTCAAATCCTTAAAGTGTTCCCTGCCCCAGTGAGGATTCGAACCTGGGTCCATTGGGACTGCAAGCCACCTCTCTACTGATCGAGCCACCGCCTCCCCCTACCTCACCTTTCCTGAACTACTTCAGTTCTATAACACATTTTACACTCTTCTTACCTGAACATGATAATACACATCATAGGATAGACCTCTTATACTAGAGGTGTCATATATAACTTTCGTTTACCCCTTCACTACTAAGTGGTAGGTGGTGGCAATCATCATCCACTTACTTGATGTAGAGCTGCCTGCTTTTTTCTTCCCCTCTCTCATTCCATCTCAGTGTCTATCCTCCTCTCTTCCTACTCTTCCCCTTCCTTCCCGTGGCTTTTAATTACTATTCTTTCCAGTTCAGGTAGTTCTACAGAGCAACAAGCCTAATAGTTACCTGTATCCCAGGAAACTATTTACAGTGCTGGGTGGTAGCCATGTAACCAAATTATGGGATGAGGCATAGCCTGTTATGATGCCCCTGTTAAATGGGTGGAGAGATGCAAAACTTCCATCCAGGAACTAAACTTCCACATTACTTCCTGTGCCTCGCTGTGGTGAGGCACTGTCAGTCACAGGAGAACATCGGTTCACTGCGTGGTATGGCCTCAGTTGCTTGCGGGTGATTAATGGGTCTGCTTAGCCAGATATACTGGGGTTGGTCAACAATGACAACAACCCTTTCACTACCAGACTCCTCCTCCAAGTTGTGTAACATTGTCAGCAGCAAGAACGAACTAAAAGCTGCATTACTGTATCAGATTACAGATACTGAATTAAGACATGTGGCGTAAGAACACAACCAAGCACTTCTACCATGACATCTAGTTTAACTCTTTCTCCCTACTCATTTAGCAAATGGCAGGAGAGAGCTCCATACAATACACAGATAGATGCATAGCCTGTCCTTCTCCCGCTCCATCACCATAGAACATCACCTCTCAAAGAACTATAAATCATGAGCCTTACAGGGCAGCTAGTGGCAAAAAAAGAATCCCAGAATCTGCCAATAAAGAATGCTTTTTTAAGACTACTTGGCCACATAGTTCCTGTCTGCTTCAGACATGGAGCTTGATTCTTGGCAGATGACTTTTCTTTTTTCCATACAATATGACATATTTTTTATTATTATTAAGATTTGGTTCAGCATCCGTACTGATGGGGTTAGAAAGTCACCCCTATTCCTTCTGTGTGCAATGACAACATTTGTTTTATTCGTGCTGCAACCAAACAACTATGTTCTTATTAGGAATGGGCAAGCTTAATAAAGAAGTAAAGTGCCTCCAAAACTTATAGTCGAAAGTGAGGAAAAGTATATTTTTGGCTTGACAAAAGCCTGTTTCATTACTCCAAGCTAGAATCTTATGTCTGACTTATCCATGCTGCCACTGTAGTACCAGTTAGAAGTTTTTAGTGGTAATCATTCACTTAATATTTTATCCTTTTTTTTTTTCTATATGTTGAGAGAGCATAGCTTATCTGTAACCTGCAGTCATTTATCTACGAAGTACAGTATATTCTATCATTACACAACAAAATTCCCCTAATTTAGCAAACATTTCTACCTACTGTTCTTATTGCTGCAGTATGTCTTTACATTCAAGTGCAATACTGGTAAACATTAACCATACACCATTTCTAATAATATATGATAATGTAATAACAATAATAGCTGAATTAAGCAGTATCATTCAGGTACATTTTTTCTTTTTTATAACTCTTTATCTTCATAACAGGTACCAAGATTATCTGTAATTCCATAAAATCCTTGATGTGGTAAGAGATTGGTCCCAGGCTTATCAGATTTAAGAAATCCTAGTCCACTAATGTGTCAACATGAGTGAGTCACATTCCAGTATGTTCTTGCTTCATCACTGTTGTAGGGAAGTAGGTGTGGGAGAGAACACATGTGGCTGAAACTGCTGTCCACTTTCTCATGGATTTCATCTACTTATATTCCTTGCACTGTGTATTTCCATGCCAGTGATTGAGTGTCACACAAAATGACGTCCAAGATATGTGTCTGCTTATGTAAGTATGTCATTGTACAAATATCTATCTATCTATAGCCCGACGCCCTAATCCCGCAAAGGGTGGCCGCAGACAAAACGCCTCCAAGTCGCTCTGTCACCCACCATTTGCCTACCCTCCCTCCAGCTCACTCCTCCCTCCCTCATATACCTCTCAAATTCATCCCTCCACCTCATTCTCGGCCTTCCCCTCCATCTCCCTCCCTCCACTCCACCTGCATACACCCTCTTAGTCAGAGTTTCATTCTCCATTCTCTCCACATGTCCAAACCACCTCAGTGTATTTCTCCTAATCTTCTCAACCACATCCACATCCACCCCACAACATTCCTTCACTTCTTCATTCGTCAACCTGTCCCTCCATGTCACTCCACATGCTCCTCTCAGGTAACTCATTTCCACTGCTCTCACTCTTGACTTGATACCCTCTAGCAAGGTCCATGCCTTGCTTCCATACATCAGGGTAGGGATCACAATACTATCATGCAGTGACTTCTTGACTTCCATACTCACCTCCCTATTTCTCATCACCGCTTTCAATGAACCAACAACCTTCCTTCCCTGCTGTACCCTTTCAAGTATTTCATCCCCAAAACTTCCATCCTTACTCATCACACTGCCCAAGTACTTGAATGCACTCACATTCTCCATATCCTCACCATCCAACCTCACTGTGCATTCTGTGACTTCATTCCTCTCAAACACCATAACTTTACTTTTGTTCACATTGACTTTCAGATTCCTCTTCTTACACACTGTCCCAGGTTCATTCACCAAACCTTGCAACTCCCCTTCATCTTCACTCAACAATACTGTATCATCAGCAAACAACAACACTGGAATCTTCCACATCTCACCCTCATTCATTAGAGCCACCCCCACATCCACTGCCCTACCTTGCACCTCCTTTACAACCCCATCCACGTATATATTAAACAGCCGTGGAGACATCACACAACCCTGTTTCAGTCCCACTTTCAGATCAAAGAACTCACTTAGCTCACCATCCACTTGCACAGTAGCCCTAGCTCCTTCGTACATCCTCTTCACAGCACTCAACAATTTCCCCTCCACTCCATATATTCTTAATACATTCCACATACCTTGCCTATCTATTTTGTCATAAGCTTTCTCCAAGTCCATGAAAGCAGCATATACTTTCTTTCCCTTCTCTAGATACTTCTCCATTAAATATCTTAGAACAAATATCTGATCTACACACCCTTTTCCCTTCCTAACTCCCCCTTGTTCTTCTCCAACTACCTCTTCTGTTATATGCCTAACCCTATCAATAAGTATTCTGCCATATATCTTTCCAGTCACACTAAGAAGGCAAATACCCCTGTGGTTACCACATACTTCTCTCTCCCCTTTTCCTTTATATAAAGGAACAATTATACCTGAATTCCAGTCCTCTGGAACCCTTCCCTCTTCCCAAGCCAATCTACACAACTTCCATATCCATTCCACAACAATCTCACCCCCATACTTCAGCATTTCACCACACACTCCATCAATTCCTGGGGCCTTTCCCATCTTGACCTTCTTCAATGCTTCCACTACTTCCACCCTGCTGATCTCTTCCTCCCTCCTCTCACCTCTTCTTCTCCCAGCCATTCCCCAGCCACTTATACTTGCTCTGCTTTCACTTTCTACATTCAACAAATCCTCAAAGTGCTCCTTCCATCTCCTCAGTTTCTCTCTCTTCTCCACCAGCAATCTATTATTCCCATCTTTCACTCATCTACTATTTCCCCTTTCACACTGTCTTACTTTCTTTACCTCCTTCCAAAACAATTTCTTACTCTCCCTCCATTTTACACTCAGATTCCTCCCAAACTCCTCATCCACTTTCTTTTTACTCTCATTCACCAATCTCTTCACCTCTCCTTTCCAGCTCACATATACTTCTTTCTTCTCTCTCTCATCTTCTCTCCTACCTCTGCTTGCTAGCCATTCACTATATGCCTTTGTTTCACAGCTCGTTTCACCCCATCATTCCACCATGCTGTCCCTTGCACACCCCTTCATCTCCTCCTCACTCCACAAACCTCCTCACACGCTGCACCTATCTCTTCTGTGAAAATCTCACATACATCTTCCACCCCTTCCATCTGGTCTAATTCATACCTTCTCAATCTTTCTTCCACTTTTCTCTTATACCCTGCCATTTTCTCACTATCTTGTAACTTCTCCACTCTTCTCACAGGAGCTACTTCTCCTGTCTTCCCCTTGGTCTCTTCACCCACTTACTTTGCAACCTCACCTTGGCCATCACTTAGTGATGGTCAGAGATTCCACTCCCCCACCCTCTCCACACTCTTTCATCCAACACTTGTCTTCTCATTTGCTCATCCACACACACGTAATCTATCATTGCCTTCCATTCTACAAGTTCACCATCCATCCTCCTCAAGACTCTCCATGTATACCTGTGGATCATCTTGTGCCGAAAGTAGGTGTTGGCTATTGCCAACCCCTTACCAGCACAGATGTCCACCGAGGCACTACCATTCCCATCCATCTCAGCTGGCACTCCCCACTGACCAACCACTCCATCCACTTGTACATTCCCAGCTTTACCATTCATGTCTCCAGTCAAAATCACTCTCTCGCTCCTCTCAAACTTGTCCATACATGCTTCTACATTTGCTCAAAACTCATCTTTCACTCTTGGCACTCGATCCTCTGTCGGCGCATACACACATGCAATCGTCCAAGCTTGTATGCCTACTTTCATCCTCACCCATACAGTCCTTGCACCCACTGTTCCATACTCTCTTATATTCTTCTTCCACTTCTTGCTTATCATCAGACATACTCCCTCTCTTGCCCTCTCATTCTCATTGACTCCCACACATATTTCTAAACCATATTCCCATTCTCTCACCCTTTCACCTTCCCATTTAGTTTCAGTCAATCCACATACATCCACTCTTGCCTCCTCAAGCACCTGAACAATCTGTCTCTCTTTCACTTCATCATTCACTCCTCTTACATTCCACGTCCCCACCCTCAGGATGTCCTTTGTCCATTCCGTAGTCGTCAACGTATGGTCCGCCCTGGTCCGAGGCGCTTTATTCACTCGTTTAGTTAGTTCTTTTTACGGGGTGGGGCACTAACCCACCACCAATCCTTTTAGTCGCCTCATACGACAAGCAGAGATACTGGGGGGAGTATTCTTGAAACCCCCCTACCCCCAGGGGTACAAATACAGTATAACTTGAGTAATCCTGAGTCAGAACATAATAAAGGGTACCTGAAAATGGTTGACCTCATTTCATGGTAGTATAACAAAACAACTGACTGAAGATGTTGGAAAACCTAAATAACATGTAGATTGAAATCTTCAGCTTTTTTATTGGTATTTAAGTTATGTGTTTCTGTGCACAAACTTAAATATAGTATTTGAACTGTCAAAATAGTTACCACCTGAGAAGTAAAGTGCATGGTCAGTCAGTGATAAACATTTCATGTGACTATCTTGTTGTACCCAAACATTTTATTAAACTGAATAAAATTTGAAATAAGAGGTAATATTAAATCTGATGATATATTTCTACTTGAGCTCCATTTGTGCTGTGGCATACATCCAGCTAATAACCAGTATCAGCCAAAACATGGCACTCTGTCTCTTGGTGTGATGGTATTTTTGACCATGGTTCTTTGTTATTTCATGTGATTCATGTACAGCCATTTGCATTTTTAAAAAATGTAAATAATCACTACTGTGTAATTTTATTAAATCCAGGAATTTATATGGACATGATTAATGAGCAGTTACCTATAATTTACAAAAGTCATGTGTGCTCTTAGTTGGAATGTTGCTCATCCTTGTGGAATGGATGTGGAGAGGTTGCACTTAAACAACTGGACAAAATTCAGAACAAAACTTTTAGAATTATAACTCTATTAAAAATTAACTATCTCCCCTACAGGTAAGAAGGAATGTTGCCTCTCTTGCATCATTTTACAGACACTTTTATGGCAAATCCTCAGACAAAGTTGCATCCATTGTGCCACCTCTCCAAGCCTTCCCCTGTGCTACATGGGCATCTGGTAGTGCTTCTGACTGGACTGTCACACTGCCATATTGCAGAACTTAAGCCTATCATCTGGAAGCATGGTACTATCATCACTATCCCCAAACCCAACAAAGTCCCCAAGTTGCCTTCCTTACACTGCCCCATCACACCCCTCTCCACCCCCTCCAAAGTCACCAAATGACTAGTATTACAATTAGTAACACCTCACATCCTCGTAGCCCCATCACAACATTGTTGTAGGCTGCTACACTCCACAAACACTCCTTTTACAGACCTGACACAAAGAGTTTTTAATGGCAACAATTCAACCAGGCCATAACACAGAACACTCTTAGTCACATTAGCCATTAGCAAAGCTTTTGATGCTATTTCCTGCCATAACCTCACAAACAAAATATTTAACACAAACATGCACAATAACACAGAAAGATGGCAGGCAAACTACTTAGCAGGCAGATGTGCACATATGACATTTGCCGGTCAGTCATTGAACATCAGAAACTTCACAAATGGCTTCCCTCAAAGATCTGTTTTGTCTCCTACTCTCTTTTAACCTATACATGCATGACATACCCACACCCCAAACACCACAGATACACATAGCTTCCTATGCAGACGACATAACCCTTACACATACACACCAAAATGCAAACACAGCCGCACACATATAGTCTTACCTCAACACACTACATGAATGGTTCATCACAAACAGACTCAATATAGCCCCAGCCAAATCTGCAGTGACCCCTCACACAAACTGGACAGCAGAACATAATCACATTCCACACCTAACCATAAACAACACCCCTCTACCCCCCCCCCACACACACACTCCTTGGTGTAACATACAATATGTACATGAGTGTTATTTAAGCAACACATCACAAACATTAAAAATAAATTAGCATTAAACATTAAAAATAAATGCCCTAAGGTCACTTGCCTAAACAACATTTGGACACAACAAAGAAACCACCACCACCACCACAGTATACAAACTATATGTACATTCAGTGACGAATTATGCAAGCCCTGCTTGGGCGTCTAACCTCACTAAAACACACTACAACACCCTACCCTACAGACCATACAGAACAAGGCCCTAAAAATATTCACAGGCTGCACAGCTACTACACCTACAGACCACCTACACCAAGAAACCAAAAGTCCTCAAAGTCAAAGATCATCTAGACATAAGAGGCACACAAATTCTTGCTGCAGCCTCCACAAACCCACACCATCCACTACACTACATGGCAGCACATCCACACACATCAAGGAACATAAGAACAACACCCAGCACACAATATCATACACAAATATTGTCATCTCTCCTCCCTGGCCCGCATCAAACCAGCTTCCAGAAGCATATCCATGCTCAGATCTCTCACCGCTTCATGCAGTCACCCAAAGACAACACACAGCTGCATGCACGGCCTCCTGATATCCACCCTTCTGAATCCTACCTCCCTCGTGAGCACAGGACTGCCTGGCCAGGCTGAGATGTGGGCATCATCCAGCCATCTTATCAGAAGAGGCTGGATGACTTCGTCATTGATGCCTGTCCAGGGTGCAACACAGCACCCCATACTGTTAAGCACATTATGGAAGATTGCATTTCACATAATTGCATGCACCAACAACACAACAAACACTCCTTGGGGGCTCCGTGGGAAAGCCCGGTCTCGGCTGTGGCCTTCCTTAGGGACTCGGGGCTGTTCAGTCAGACTGCCTAGAGAAGAACTACTGCTACTACTTATGCCTATCAGAACTCATTTATTCCCCAAGCTGCATCTCTGTGGAACTTGCTTCCCCAGGGTGGTTTCCCCACAAACTTCAACCTACGGCTGTTCAAGTCCAACTGTTACAGATTTTTTATGAATGGAGGACACCTGTAATCTGGTGTATGGATTATTATTTTTTTTATAATTCTTTTGTTTTTCCTTCCTTTTCTGTTTTTGTACAAAAAAAAAAAAAACACCAACAATTTAGTACCTATCCTGTGGTTATTGTTGTTACCTCAAGCTAATCTGCATGTCTGAACCTGATTGAGTGCAAGAAACTTGCCACTTCGCCCAGGCACTCCCAGAGTTCTTCTGTTCAGGTTATGTTGAAGGAAAAATGTGAGTAAGTATGAGTGTGAGACAGAGCAGTCAAACACTGGTAGGTATAATCTGGTGTGAGGGGCTGCATTACTGTGAGGAAATAGTGGATTATTAGTGAGCTATTTTTTATGTTGTTACTGAAGCTGGGAAGGATATTGGTTATATTAAAGTCTGGCTAGCTGCATTCATGTCTCTCTGAGAAGGACAAAATCTGTAAGATGACTGATGGTTATGGATGGCTGTGGTGAAGGAGAGATATTGCTGAGGGATGCAGTGGTGAAGGAGAGATATTGCTGAGGTTGTGTAGCATTGGGAAGTTATTGTCCTGTTTTTTTTGCTTTTTTCTTTTTATTTCTATGGTGAGGGGGTGTGGGGTGGACATCATTCACCTCCTTTTCATCATCATCCAGCTTGTCTCACCTCAAGGTGGGGTGAAGTAGAGTCCAGAGAGCCAGAGAAAGCATGATAGAATGAGATACTAACCAAAGTTTGCCCATTTGAATAAGCCACTCTCCCATCCACTCACCATTTAAGCCCCTAGAATCCTGACTTCACCTGATAGGTTAAATGATATCAGCCTGTGAAAAGAGACTTATGCATGCATGCATGGCCAAAGCCTTCAAAAATGTAAATGTGATGTTCTTGCGATCATTTATCAAGAGTACTTTTATTTCTTGGTGCAAGTGATCTCTATTTGTGGTCTTTGTACAACCTGTTATTTTTCTTAAAACTTTGCATTTTGTTCAGGTTCTCTGTGTCTGTAATACTAAGGTGGAGGCTCAGCTTAGGTTCCCATTATTTATTGCCAAGATGAACTCTTCCACTGATTCCTTATTTTTTCTGAGATTAGTGTCTGTGAGTGTTTTCAAGGCACTGAGTTTACTAGAAGCCATTTTACTGATATTGCATGAGTGGTGGGAAAGATTCATATGTTCTGAGATGATAGTCATTATGATCAAACATAAGAAGGTACACAGGCACAGATAACTCACATACTCACAAAAATATAGTTGTTGCATCATTTTTTCGTATAAAGTTTCATAAAATGAAATGGTCAGCCATTTTTGAATACCCTATGTAAATTAATTTTCTACTTTTTCTTTCCAGGCAATAGTGTTGATCAATTTCATATCAGGAGCATTGAAAATGTTCTAGAGGATTATATGAAATGGTTCAGTTAATGGTACACTATGTACATTATTAATATCCAATTTGCCACATTCATGTAGGATGGTAAAATCCATAGCATGACTGTCTGATCTCATTTACAATATGATTCAGATAAGAACTGAGTCCTCAGGCTCGATATCCCCCACCCATCCCCTTCTTTTGACACAGGAGGTATGAGGATGCATACATTACAAGGTCTCAGGGGCTGGGTTGCCAAATCCCTATGTCAAAACTGTACAAAAGGGGAAGTTTCTAGTCTCCCCCCCCCCATGCCCATCCTTTATATTTGCCTTTAATAATGATGGGAATGTTTACTATATGTAGGATTCATTCTCACCTACATCAAGGGATATCTCATTCACTACTACCATGTTCATGTACACAGTCAGTAAATCAGTAACACTCATGTGTGTAAGGGAGTGCACACAAAGTTATAATAATTTTTTTGGACCCATAACCTTTATCAGATATGCCCTTGTTGTGAACTATTTTTGTGCACCATTACAGAATATACTTTCTGATAAGCTTAACACACACACACACACACACACACACACACACACACACACACACACA